>RPOG01001987.1:0-24561 GCA_008086565.1 Thalassoma bifasciatum
TACTTTAATGAAATCTTTTTAAAGCTTTTTTTTTTTCCTTTAAAGACCACGGTGGCACATATGTTAGTACAAAATGATGTTTGTGTGGCGTTATAGATGAACATGCACGCACTTCTGCGCAGCACTTTAGCGCAGCTGTGTTATAAGATCCACGCCCACCGTGAGTCTGTAGTCGGGCTAGAGGAAAAGAACCAAACCGTGTAGAGCCGAGTAGAGTAGAGCTGGGATTGTATAGTGGAAAAGCACCATAAATGCACACATATAGAGGGCTAATTGTAAAATTGGGCATGCTAAAATAAGCTGCAACTTCTCGTAAAATTTAGCAACAAACCATATTAAAAAAATGAAATTTTTCCGAGACGAGACCAAGACCCCAAAATGTGGTTGAGAACAAGTTCAACGAGGACTTCGAGGACTCTGACGGAGCAAACCCTGAGCTCACACATCTACAAACAAGAAGGAGCGTGAAAAAAAAAGGAGCTAAAGATCACACAGAAGGATCAGAGAAACATGTGTTTTTGTTGTTTGTGTCTCTGTTTTCTGCTTTGTTCCCTCAAGAATCTTCAGCCTTGTTTTAAGAATCTCCAGAGAGACTCTAAAAGCTTCTGTAAATCTCCATATTTACAGCTTAAACCTCCATCTTCCCTGGTTTCTCCCAGAGCACATGAGACGGGAATAACAGATGCCCACGTGACCTCGGCCCGCTCTGCCCACTCTCAGCTCGCCCTGGACCCTGCTGTCCGCCGCCTTCTGCCGCCGCCTCCTCCGTGCCAGAGATCCTGACCTCCTGCAGACCAACGACTCCTCTGGAGCTGGTTTCAAACCCGAACCTGGCAGCTGATGAATGCTGACTCACTTCTGAGGACGAGGAGTGAAAGCTGAGCCTGATCGTGACCTGACGCCTCATCGAACTGAGCTGATGTCAGATTTCAGGAAAACTCAAAACCTCAGTAAAAAACCTGAACACATCTCTGACAGAGGATGAGTTAAAGAAAAATCCAGGAAATTATTTTGTCCTGATAACATGAACACAAGTTAACACAAATGTGTTTGAATGTCTACTAAAGGTAACCATCCTCACCTGTGATCTATTTGCGTTAATCAGTGTGTGTATAAAAGCTCAGTGAGTTTCTGAGCTCCTGACAGACACTTGCATCTTTCATCCAGTGCTGCACTGACATTTCTGGATTCTGAGTCATGAGGAAAGAAAAAGAATTTCTAAAGTTTCTGCAGGAAAAGTGAATCCAACTGTATAAAACAGGAAAGGGATATAAAAAGATATCCAAGGAACTGAGGATGCCAATAAGCAGAGTTCAAACTCTAATTAAGATGAAACTACAGTCAGGTAGACCAACAAACATTTCAGCTACAACTGCCAGGAAAATTGTTCAGGATGCAAAGAAAAACCCACAAATAACGTCAGCTGAAATTCAGAACTCTCTGAAAGAATGTGGTCTGGCTGTTTCAAGATGCACAATAAGGAGGCACTTGAGGAAAATGGGCTGTATGATAAAGTCGCCAGTTCTACGCAAATGCCACAAAGTTTCCTGCTTACAATACGCCAAACAGCACAGAGACAAGCCTCAAAACTTCTGGAACAAAGTCATTTGGAGTGATAAGAGTGATAAAGTGAACTTTTTGTCCACAACCATAAACATTGTTCCATTTGGAGAGGAGTCAACAAGGCCTATGATGAAAGGTCCACCATTCCTACTGTGAAACACGGAGGTGGATCACTGATGTTTTGGGGATGTGTGAGCTACAAAGGCTCAGGAAACTTGGTCCAAACTGATGAATGAAGGATGAATGCAGCATGTTATCAGAAAATACTGGAGGAAAATTTACACTCATCAGCCCAGAAGCTGCACATGAGACGTACTTGGACGTTCACACATGACAATGATCCAAAACACAAGGACAAGTGGACCTGCCATTGGCTACAGCAGAAGAAAGTGAAGGTTCTGGAGTGGCCATCTCAGTCTCACAAGGTCAAGTCAAAGTTTTTAGCTAAAAGTTGAAACTTTGAAAAAAAGGGGGGGGGGGAAATCCAAATTTTTTGAGATGAAAGAAAAAACTTGATATAAATTGTCAAAATTTTGAGAAAAAAAAATCCAAATTTTGAGATAACCCCCCCAACACAAACACACACCAAAAAAAACATTGAGGGTAAAGACAAATTTGGACACGATTAGGTAAAAATTTTTAGACAAAAGGTCAAATTTGGGATTATTAAGTCAAAATCTGGGATATAAAGTTGGATTATGAGATTTTAAATTGAAATTATTGAGATAAAAGTCAAAATTAGCAAAAGGTCAAAGTTTTAGATAAAAAGTCAAACCTTGAGAAAAGACCGATATTAGAGATTATGGACAAAAAATTGAGGAAATAATTCAAGACAAAATTCAACTATGACATAAAAAGTTGATATTTTAGAGAAGATGTCATAGTCTTGAAATGAAAAAAGTGAAAAATTTTAGATGAAAAGACAACATTTGGGTCCAGCCATTGGCTACAGCAGAATAAAGTGAAGGTTCTGGAGTGGCCATCTCAGTCTCCTGACCTCAATATCACTGAGCCACTCTGGGGAGATCTCAAACCTGCAGTTCATGCAAGACAGAGCAAGAATTTACAGGAACTGGAGGCTTTTTGCCAAGAAGAATGGTCAGTTTTACCATCTGAGAAAATAAAGACCCTCATCCACAACCAGCACAAAAGACTTCAAGCTGTCATTGATGTTAAAGGGGGAAATACACACTATTAAGAACTGGGGGTGGAAACTTTTCATCAGGGTCATTCTGGAAGTTTCTGTTGTCATTTTGAATCAAAAAGTTGTTTGTTAATAAATGTCTTCACCAACTTCTAACCATGAGTGACAGCAAAGTTCTTGTGCTGTCATAAATATTCTCTGAGAAAAGGCCAAGAAATCATAAATTCTGCCAAAAGTAACTCCTGATCCACAGTCGTTAAATAAGAAGAAAAATTCTGAGCCTGACTCCTGCTCTTTCTTTACAACTCGCCTCAGGTGAACACAGACGCGTGTCTGAGCGGTTTCCTGTCCGGAGGAGCTTCCTCGGGGTCAGGCGGGTGAAAGTGTTTCACTTAGAGCGAGACACAAAGACGAGAAGAGAACACAGATGGAGGAAAAAAAAAAACAAAAAAAAACACCCCTCTCTAAATTAATCATCATTTCCCTCATTCAGTCGTCATGGAAACAACATCACCATCTGCTGGCGCATCAGAAAGAGAGAGAGAGGAGGCGTGTGTGTGTGTGTGTGTGTGTGTGTGTGTGTAAAACCTGCTGAGGACCATCTGACACACACACACAAACTCACACTCTCTCACAGCGTGTTCTTGGACAGGAATCAACATTTCACTGAAAGAAGAGGAAGAGAGAGTTTTTTTCTGCAGGGAATAAAAAAAAGGATAAAATACATGAATTACTGATAAAAATCATAAATTCTGTTCTTAGATAGATAAATCTTGATCTTCATAGACTGTTAATTTTCCTTTTAAAGCTCCTGTCAGCAACTTTTGCTTTGAGTCAAATTTGGCGCCCACTTGTGGACAAATCTATACACGTTTTTTCTAGATAATCTTGTTTAAGTCGTGTTATTGAGAGAAAAATCTCATCCTAGAGTCTCCAGAAAGTCAAAACAAAATGTCATTGAGCACTTTTCAACTGGACTGGTACCCTTTTGTTCCAGGAACTTTCTAAGAGGAACTTAAAGAGGGGGTGTTATATAGGGTGACCATATTCTGTTTCTCTGAAAAGAAGACTCTCACTCCCCCACACACACACACACATTTTTAGGGGTTTTGCATGGGTCAGGGGGTTTTCTGTGCTTCTAACTCAGTTAAACAAATATTCTGAATTCCCCAGAAAAGAACACTTTACCTGGATATACTGAGAAATAGCCGAAAACAGTTCTGTAGCAACACAAGTATTTAGATGTTTAACAAAATAAGAAATAATCACCTCTCTTAAGTCTGACACTTACACCTTAGTTAGGAAAAGTGAGGTAGAGAACCATTCTTCAAGATAACCTCCCAATTATCAATTACGTAAAAATAGAAATAATGCTTCAAAATATTAAACAAAAAGAAAAAAGAGAGGTAGCCTATTCTTCAATGTTTTGTTGTGGCGATAAGGGCTTGCAGATCGTTGGAACCATTATTAGCCACAGAGACATAAGTTCCAGCTTTGCAGACTGTACATTCTGCCTCCCATTTGTCACGACCCGGACGAAAACAGGGGAACTTTTTTCGCATGTCATCAGTGAAATGACATTTACGTTTCGGCATTTTCTTTCTGTTCGAGTGTTCTCTCGCAGTGTGCCTACCTGCCTGTCAGCCTGCGAGTGAGTGAGTGTGGAGAGTGGAGCGCCTCTGTACTGATTTGTGAATGAATGAATACATGTTCCGGGGTTCGGCTCAAACTCCACCTCTAAGAGCGTGTTTCTAAAGGAACCATTCAACGTGAATGATAAATACACTGTTCTGTGACTGACGTGCTCAAGCTCAGGCAAGATCAAAAACCCGGACATTTGAAGGACTTTATAAACCCCAACCGGACAGGCTCTTAAAAGAGGACATGTCCGGGCAAAAGAGGACGTATGGTCACCCTACACTAATTCCTTATTTTTCATTCTTTAAAAGGATAAAATCAGAGACACCAATTCCTTTTTCCCTGATTTAAATTTTGTTAGACTGCATGTTTTGATCATAGATCGGTAAGTAACGTCGTGTATGTGTAGAAATTGAGGGCTCTTTAAGAGGGAGGGCCTTAAAGAGACAGTAACTGAGAAGATTGTTCCCGACAGAGTCTGGCTTTTAAAACAACAGGTTCCGATAAATAATAAATGTTTGTAACATGAAAAGCTGCTGCAGAGCTGTCAGAGAAACTCTCGTCATGTGCTTTCAAATATTTACAGATGTGATCAAACTCCTCTTTAATAAACTCTGACAAACTGAAACTCACATTAAATCGTTTCTTTTCATTTTCAGGTATGAACATTAAAGGCTCTTCTGTTCATTCGTTTATTTGCTCAGCTCTTCCATCATTTGTCTCCACTCTGCTTCATGAGCTGGTTGAAGTAACGCTTGCTGTTCCTGTTTTTCTGCGTTTCCGTGGAAACCGTCACGGGGCTCTTGTCCAGCGCTGTGTTTAAGCCTTTATCGCGGTCCATCCCCCTCAGCAGTATCGCCTCCGAAAACTGACGGGATTTCCCTTTAAACGTCGTCTGAAACACACAGGTGCATGAAAATGACGGATTAGCCCTTTAAAAGTGAGAAGCAGAAACAGAAACAGGGTCAGTTTATTTCTGAAGCTTCTCCTGAGTTTGTTTCTCACCTGCATCTCGTGAACGGTCGGTTTCTTGCTTCCGTACGTTTGATTGGATGTTCGGTAAAGTGGGTGAGTCGTTTTCTGACTGAAACACAAACAACAGAGAGAAGCTCGTCTTCACACTGCAAATAATCTCACACTTGCCAATATTTAAAACCTTACTTTAAGACATGCTAAATAAAATATCTTGTTTTAATCTTTTTTTAACTTATTCTTAGCATTTAAAAGTTTTAGATCTCAAAAAAAGCATGAACGTTACAATTTTGTCTTAATTAGTCTGAGAATCCTAAGATGAGTGGATAACAATATTTCAATATGCAATATTTCCTTCCATCATGAATTGAGTATTTCATCACATGTATTTCTTTATTCTATGAAACCTGTGTTATTTGAACACATCTTTAAACTATTAAAATATAACATGTTTTTTTGTGTTTTGGTTCCTCAAACCCCCAAAATGTCAGGTGGTGCAACCGTAACATTAGACTTTTATTTTAAAGTGAAGAGAATAAAACAGGAAACAGGAAACTGCATCAGTCAGAGGAGCCCAAATGACATTTGTGACCAAGTGGAAAAGTTTGTAGATTTCTCTGAAATACTGATAAAAAAGGTTTTTTCACTTCATTGGTGACTGGAACAATTTCCATGTCAGGTGGAACAACCAATGTAATAATGTGAAATGTTATTTTAACACAAAATTATTTATCTTATTCACAAATAAAAGAAATGAAACACACAAAATGAAAATGTATGAGTCACTACAGACACTTGAGAGATACTTGCCAATAATTTCACACAGAAAAAATAACAGGAACATATAAATATATTTTCATATATTTGGTTGCACCACCTGACATTTTTGGGTGCTCAAATTAAAAATACTAAAAAATAATGAACCTAAAAACTTTGAAATGTTGGTCAACTACTGAAATCTGTTAGAAAACATAGTTTTTCTCTCAGAAATATGTTTTTATCCATTTTCAAAGAATTTTTAGAAAAAGTTTTTAGACCCTCTTTTTGTCATTGACCCAAATATAACGGACTACTTTTTTTTTTGAGTGGAAGTAACGAAACGTGAACAGCCGTGTAACAGCCATAAAATAAACACGGTTAACACAGGAGTCTGTTTACCTGATACCAGTTCACCTGTTACCTTTCTAGAAAGTGACGTCATACCGCACCTGTAACCTTGAAAACAGTCCGGGTTGTTGAACCTGTGCGGAAGGTTCGGGTCCGTTCGGTAAAAGTCGCAGGTTCGGGCTCCGTGATCCTCCATGACCGAGCAACTGAATAAAATCCTCTCGCAGAACAACACAGCGGTTACCATGGAGACCGGAGACAGTTACCGTAATCTACATAAAAGTAGCGCCTCGCTTTTCCTACCGTACCAGACGGAGGTTTTGTTCCTGGATTCAAGCAGATTAAAAATGAAAAAAAAAAAAAAAACTCTGTTAAAACTATTCATGAAAATTCAAAATCAGAAGTTTTACATTAAACCTGCATTTGTTTTATTATTTTATTAATAAATAATAATAATATTTATTATCATTATTTATTATCATTTACAGTTATACACCATCTTTTACTATCTTCTGGCACCAACAAGATTCATATTTCAGTTTCATGACATGTTTTCGATGTATTCCATTTTATTCTATTCTTAAATATTCATTGCTTTTTTTGAAAAACAAAACACAAAACAAGGAATATTAGATTACGCATCAAATCAATTACAGATTAAAAAAATGTGATTTTTTTTTTATTATGGTTACTTTGAGATCTGAAATAGCTGTTTTTTAGTGTAATAATTATAAATTAAAATGCGAAAAATATCACAGTGGTTAAATTTGTCAACATTTCTATTAACTGAGATGTGTAACAAATAAAAACAGTAATTTTTTTTTAGCAACATCCCATTAAAAACCTTTTAACCTTGCTGCCACACATATTTCTTTAAATGTACATGCTTTATTTTCTATGCTTGCTGGTTCATCCAACTGTTTTCTCCTTATTTTGTTTATTATACTTTTGTTTTTCCCTGCATTTTTAATATTGACCTTGTAGAGCATCTTTGAGTTATTGAATAGCACTCTATAAATAAAAATAATTATCATTATTATTATTATACAGGTGAGGCGAACTCCAAATAATCTGTTTGTTTTCCACTGTTGAGGAAAAGCTTGACTTCATGTGTCTGTCTTGTTTTGTTTTTTTTTTTCAGAGTGAATAAACATCTCACAGTGTTTGATTCAGAGAGTAGTTTATTTTGAAAGTTCAACATACAGGAAATCGAAAAAAGAGCGTGATCAGCAGTCTCACGTCTCAATAAAAAAAATCAATAACTAATGATCCACTATGAAATAAAAAAGTTTCACATTTCACACAATCAATCAAAAGCATCGATCAACAAGCAGGGGGCGGGGCCACGGGGAAGGGGCGGGGCTAACACAGCCTGGGAAAGCTGGGGGCGGGGCCAAAGTCAACAAGTATACAAGGAGGCGGGGCTACACCTGTGCAGCTACAGTTTATTTACACACAGTCAAATCTTCATGATTAACTCACGACTGTTTGGACTCAGCGCCCTTATAAGGTCAGTTTCCTGTCTTCTGATCGCGCCCACTGTGATGTCAGCGCGTACTGACACACCCTGGTACAGCGTGACATCACTGCTCAGTGGTTAACAGGACGGATCGTCTTCTCCACCATTTCACATTTTTCTTTTCAGCAACACAACAATTATTCAGATTATTTATTTATCTATTTACTGTGGATTTAATCCTTCAGGTGATCATTTTTAATTCAATTTTTTTTTTCTTTTATGTTTTCACATCAGAACAAATGTTTAAAGGATGAATTAATTTATATGAATGAATTAAACACCAGCATTCGGAGGATTCACTTCCTCTGTTGTTTTAAATCTTTTAGTTTTGAAAGCTTAAAGTGGATTTCTCTGTTAATAAAGATGAAACCACCTGACTTTATGATGAGTAATGATTTAAGGTAGTATCTGGAGCTGGAGTAAATACAGATGGAATGGATCAGAGTGTTTAGGACCTGTCTAATATCTGATCTTCATTCTGACGTCTGCTGAGTGCACCACCTGTGTTTAACTTTATTTTTGAGTTTGGAGCAAAAATCCAGGTATCAAACAGGAAAAAGTCTCAAAACTGGAGGAAAAGTCAGGCTGGATGATTGTGATCTAACTAACCCAATCTGAAAGTTTAGACTGTGTAACCTCGTTCAATCATAAAAAGAGTGTGAGAGCTTTAAAGAGGGGGTATTGTGCTTTTTTAAAAGTCTTTATTTTGTCCCACTGGGGCTCCCGTAGCATCTGTATATGATTTAAAACTCAAAAAATTCTATTTTTTCTCACACCTTTTTTGTGGAAAACACTTATTTCAGCTTTTATTTTTGCTTCTTTAAGGCTTCCCCCTTCCCTCTGATTGGTCAGCTCTCTTGAGGCCTTTCAAAAGTGGACCTTGGTGTTTGAGGCCCCGCTTCTTCAACCATCCCTTATGTGATCACCTCATTATTTCATAAGATTTTATTGATACTAAAGCTTTTATTGACTCTGCTTATCGATCCAATTCTTTAATAATTTCCTTGTCAATACTTATTGTCAATTTCTACATTCAAAAAGTAGCTTTAGTGGTTTCCTGTGTCAACATTTTATTGAGTTTCTAAGTGAATAAATACGAAATTGGTCAATGGATCTGACTATCTCGCTACATAAATAAATAAAATTACATAAAAATCTTTGCATGTGGTCACTGGATCCTAGATCTCTTGGTGTAAAAAAATAAAAATAAGTAAAAAAAATCACATCTCATCTGACGTCTTTGTATTGTTTTGTTGTATTTTATTAACTGAAGAAGGCTTATTAATGACTTGAGTTGTTTGGAACCTTCGGCTTGCGTAGTTAAGCTAGTATTTTGACATTTCTGTTTTAAATATTAGTAACAAAAAATATTGTGACATGTTTCTGTGATGAAAGTTGAAATTCTGTTTTAAAATTTATTTTGATGTATGCTAACTACTAGCATATCAATGCAATTTCCCATATACTTTAGCATGAAGCTAGTGCTGTCTTTTCCATATACTTTTTGGCACATTAGGAGATTTGTAACATGTTGAATTTGTTGAAAATGAATCTCTTGTGAGAGAATAATGTTCATTTCTTTGTGTGTTCAGTTTTACAGCTTCTGAAGTAAAACTTGAAGCAGAAAATCCTGAATCAGAGTTTTCTCGGTAAATCGTTATTTGTCCGGGGGTCAGAATAGTCGACGTCTCCCCCAGCGAAATGCAAATAGTTATAAAGTAAAAATTGTCTTATTTTCTTAAATGGGCCGCATTCACCAGACCAGGTCATAAAAATGTTTTTTAAAGACAAAAATGAGGTCGAAATTGCTTCAAAAAGCCAAAAAAAAATCTTCCAATGGGATCAGAAAAATTTCCTTGTGAAGTTTCTTAAAGTCAGAAAGATGTCTTAATACAAGAAACTTATTCCTTATCCAACTGGCAGATTTTTTTCCTGGATTTATCAGTTGAATGTAGCTCACAACAAGAGTAATAAAACAGTTTTTACGGAAAATAAGACATAGTGGGCCTCATTCACGAATAAATAAGTAGAAACATTCGCACTCCCCGCACGAAATGGGAAAATACGCAAAATCACCGTCGGATTCATGACACGTGCGCACCAGCGTATATTAGTGAATCAGAATCATTCTAAATCCACAGGCGCGTTCCTGCATCCTGAAATTAACATAAACCACGCCCCAATTCATCCATATAAGGACGTCTGCTCAGAGGTTTAGAAGGAGGAGCAGTCTTGCTTTAGGTCCTCGTTTTCAGCCTCAACCACACAGCTCGTTCTCTCGGTGTCTCAGAGACTCGTCTGCAGACGCTCGTCCTGACCGGAGATAAATGATCAGCTGATTCTCCTGGTGCTGTGAGGGAGATCGTACCGTGTATCCGTAACATAAACGTAACATTAAAACAGCTGCTGGATATTTTTACAAACAGGTAAATAAATCTGAGTGAACAGCTGAGCTGTGTGTGCAGCATTTACTCAGAAAATGTTTGAAATCACAAGAAGACGCCAATTATTTTACGTCTTCATTCAGTTTGCACAACTTTATGAAACTGTTTGTCAGAGCAGTCGATGATTTAATCATAAAATAATGTGACATTCTGATATGCACATGATTATATTTTTAATCTAAACTTAGTATTTTATTTCAGATTCAATATTTTAAGCATGATGGGGATGAAAATGTGTCCGTTTCATGGTGATTTAATAAATTTAGCCAATGCGCAATTTTTAATTAATGAATTCTATTTAAGGCTTTTTTATTTTACTGAAAGTAGTTTTAAAATGTTATGTTTTTAGTGAAAAGAGTCTGTGTTTTAAGTTTTTTAGGAGGCTGATCATTCATTATTTGTGCGTACTCATGGTCTGAGGAGGTTCTACATTTGTTCGCAAAGTAAGAAGAAATTCAGGTAAGAAAACTTTGATGAATCACAGGTTTGTGCGTCAAACGTTCGTACGCATTGTTTAGGCACGAATTTGTGCGTACGAACGTTTTGTGAATGAGGCCAAATGACTTGCTTGGATTTCATTTTTTGCAGTGTAATGTTGATGGATTGAAGCGTTTATTATCGAATCTTAACATAAACTAGTTCTCGATTCACATTCCTAAGTGTGGTGACATGCAGCGTTGTGACTTTAAACCCATGCTTTAATATTGAAAAGCAGTATACCCCCTCTTTAAGTTGCTGTAGAATCAGTGGATGAGAGACTTTGTTTACAGCAGCTGGTGCACTCCTCTCTAAGAGTTAAATCTGGTCTGATATTGATTGATCTGTGATTGATTTCTCAGTCACCAGCAGAAGTTTTCCTTCCTCCATCTCGCAGTTTAACTGTCCAATGAAAAGCTGTCAGCTCTGGGACCTCCTCACAGCTCTTTACATCACTTCCTGTGGAGAGACGTCCTCACTGGTCGCTTACTGCGCTAGACTAGCCGACTACTCTGCACAAAGCCTACAAGATAGACACAGACAGACAGACGGACAGAAGGAGAGAGGGAGGAACAGACAAGGAGAGAGACAGAGGGACAGACAGGTAGATATGTTAGAGCAGGTAGAGTGAGACAGGAGGTCAGACTGCTGCCGCCTGCAGCCAAACACAGGAAACCGCTCAGAAACTACCTCAGGGAGATTAAACACCAACAACAACAACAACAACAACAACGCTGCTGCTGCTGCTGATCAGGAAACTTCATCAGGGAAAATCAGAGAAACTGTCATGGATGTTTCTGATGATGAGAAATGAATCAACACATGAAGCAATAAAGAAAGAAACTGTTGAAAATAGAGGCTGTTTTCCAAACCTCCTGCTACACTGCAAAAACTGAAATCTAAGCCATTATGTCTTATTTTTAGTAAAATGTGTCTTACAATTCTTGATTTGAGCCACATTTACTAGACAAGGTCATAAAAATGTCTCATTTCAAGTTCTTTAAAGACAAAAAAATGAGGCATCAATTACTTGTAACAAGTGAAAAAAAATCTGCCAATGGGATAAGATAAAAGATTCGTGTTTTAAGACATCTTTCTTATTTCAAGAAACTTCCCGGGCGAATTCGTCTTATCCCATTGGCAGATTTTTTTGACTTGTTACAAACAATTTACACCTCATTTTTGTCTTAAAAAAACTTGAAATAAGACATTTTTATGACCTGGTCTGGTGAATGTGGCTCAAATTAAGAACGATAAGACAATTTTTCACAATAAATAAGACAAAATGACTTGCTTAGATTTCAGTTTTTGAAGTGTAGTTAAAATGAAGACCTGAATTGTTGGTCATACACTGCAAAAACTGAAATCTAAGCAAGTCATTATGTCTTATTTTCAGTAAAATGTGTTTTACTATTCTTGATTTGAGCCACATTTACTAGACAAGGTCAAAAAAATGTCTCATTTCAAGTTTTTTAAAGACAAGAATGAGGCATCAATTGCTTGTAACAAGTCAAAAAAAAAAATCTGCCAATGGGATAAGATAAGAGATTCTTGTTGTAAGACATCTTTCTAATTTCAAGAAACTACCCGGCAAATTCGTCTTATCCCATTGGCAGATTTTTTAATTTGTTACAAGCAATTTACACCTCATTTTTGTCTTAAAAAAACTTGAAATAAGACATTTTTATGACCTGATCTGTTGAATGTGGCTCAAATTAAGAACAATAAAAAAATTTTTCACAATAAATAAGACAAAATGACTTGCTTAGATTTCCGTTTTTGCAGTGTAGTTAAAATGAAGACCTGAATTGTTGGTCATACACTGCAAAAACTGAAATCTAAGCAAGTCATTATGTCTTATTTTCAGTAAAATGTGTTTTACTATTCTTGATTTGAGCCACATTTACTAGACAAGGTCAAAAAAATGTCTCATTTCAAGTTTTTTAAGACAAAAATGAGGTGTAAATTGCTTGTAACAAGTAAAAAAAAAAAATCTGCCAATGGGATAAGATAAAAGATTCTTGTTTTAAGACATCTTTCTAATTTTAAGAAACTTCCGGGCAAATTTGTCTTATCCCATTGGCAGAATTTTTTGACTTGTTACAAGCAATTTACACCTCATTTTTGTCTTAAAAACTTAAAATAAGACATTTTTATGACCTGATCTGATGAATGTGGCTCAAATTAAGAACAATAAGACAATTTTTACGACAAATAAGACATAATGACTTGCTTAGATTTCTGTTTTTGCAGTGTACTTTGGCAGAAATTCAGTTTTTAGTATCAGTTTGTGAAAACTTGTAGATCTGTAGTAAACTACAAGTTCCCGGATGTTTCTACCTATTCGGGGAAATTCCTCAGTCTGCAACGAACCAGTCTACTTGGCATACTGTTTCCCACAATGCACTGCGCTAATGCCGTTTGTCAATTCGGGGGCGCACAGGTTTATGTGAATTACTGACACCTACTGGAACCCCGCCCCCTGGTGTCTGGCTGCAGTAAAGGTCATAAGCCCCGCCTCCCCATGTATTCCAGATATGAGCCGGGAAAACTTTAAAAAATTATGATACCTCAGAGAAACGTTTCTCTCATCTTTACACTAAGGTAGTATGATGATGTCATCTGGCTGCATGGTGTTCAGGTGTTTTTTTTCTGAGAAGTTAGTTTCTCATTAGTTATTGGACGTTAAAAACCGCGATATAAGTTTCGTTTTACGATAGTTGACAGCTGCCGTTCGTGAGTAGTTTTTATCTGGGATAAAAGAAACTTCGGGAAAGAGCCAAAAGGAGACTAAACCTTCTGAAGAAGAAGAAATAAATATTTTTATTTCTCTTTTTTACTTGGCCCCACCGGAAATTCTCTACTGCGCAGACTCTGGCTGCACAATGGCAGCTAGAGAAACGGGGTTTTTTGGCTTCAAAATCGTAGAACGGTGACAGGCGGAAGCACGCTGTTTATTCTATATACAGTCAATGGATACGACTAAACAAACCCAATAAAACAGTCAAACTACAAACGACATGTGAAAGTGTTGGTAGTAGGTGGTTTGGAAAACAGCCAGAGAGTAGATGATGAGATGATGCTGACTGAAAAACTCAAAGACCCTGACGTAAACTGAGCTGCATCATAGTTTAAAGGTGCGCTATTACACAAAATCCACTTTTATATGGGTTACTAAACTAAAATGTGGGTCCCCAGGCGTCTTCAACACCCCTAATATTTTAAAAAATCCATCTTCTCGTCTCTTCACTCGCTCCCTTTTTCTGAAAATCTCTCCTCAAGCAGCTGTTTTGAAATCAAGACGGTTTTGACATCACACACCAGAACAAAGTGATGCAACCACGTCTGCCAGTTGCTCCGCCTCCGAGGAACTACACAGTCAATATTGTACATGGATAAACCTCCTCGTGTGTCCATTCAAATGACTCTTCAGGAGTCAAGACTCAGTTGAGATTAACTTTAATCTGTGACTTAATCGTGCAGATATAACTGCTTTGATTGTTCACCATCACTGTCACATTGTTTCAGAAATTCAACACAGTTATTTAAGTCTTTTATCTTCAATCTATAAAAAACTTTCTCTGTTTAACGTCTGAGGTGAGACAGGTGTGTCACACAGGTGTGAACGCCCCCATTAAAGGACAGCAGTAGCAGAAAAAAAACAAAAAACAGGTAGAGTTCTAGTTCAGCACACAGACAGGCATAGCACAGGTAGACACAGGTAGACGGGCTGCCGCTGCTGTTACCACGGCAACCACAGTGTCGACATTTAAACAGGTAAAAGGTCAAAGGGTTGATGAAGGTTATCAGGTGAAGAGGGGGAGCAGGGCGGCTTCAGTTTACAAATAAAAAAAAAAAAAAAGCTCAGTTCTTCCAAAGACCCACATCTGTACACGATCAACAAGAGGTCACTTAATGTCACACGGAGGTCACTTCAAGGTCATGAGGTCAGGTCGAATGCGGTAAACGTTAAAAGCGTCGTATAAAGGTCGTAGTCAAGTCGAGGAATATTGTGGGATGTTATTTTGTGCCCCCTCCAGAATATCTTCGGTCTTTTCTTGGTTCTTTTGGTTCATGAAAATCTGTTTATCTGTTCTCGACTTCACTGTAGAGCAGCGGTTCTCAACCTGTGGGTCGTGACCCCAATGAGGGTCGTGAGATGATTTTTGAGGGTCGCCAAATAATTTAAGAAAAATTTAACTGATATTAAATTACAAAATTTCAGGCAGGTTTTTTTTTTTTTAAGGTGTTTCTGCTTCATTATTTCTCCCAAATGTGCAGCTAAGTTTGTGGTTTTACCCGAATGAGTTCAAAAAGCGATTGTTCACAAACTCCATCATATTTTGCACTGAAAAAACTTAAACTAAATCAAGTGTTTATGTCTTATTATTTTCATTATTGTCTTTTTATTCTTAATATGAGCCACATTCAACTGACCTTTCCAGAAAAAGCGTCTTATTTTGAGTTATTTACAGAAAAAATGAGGTCTGAGTTGCTTGAAACAAGTAGAAAAAAAATCTGCCAAATGAAGTTTTTGATAAAGTTTCTTGTTCTACAACTTTATTTGCATTTCAAGAAACTTGACAAGCAAATTTGGATGATTTTTTTAACTTGTTTTATTCAAATCAGACAACATTTTTGTCATTAAAAAACTTGAAATAGGAGATTTTTTTCTGGACTGGACAGTTAAATGTGGCTCATATTAAAAATAAAAAGCAATTTTTACTAAAAATAAGACAAAAAACACTTGAGTAGATTTCAGTTTCTGCCCGATTGACGGTGTAAGATTTGTTAAGACCCCAAAAAATCCTTAAATAATTTGAAATAGAAAGACAGAAATGTTGACGTAATCTGTTTTTCTTCCCGCTGTTTCACTAAGGGTTAAATTAGTATATGTTGATTTTTTTCTCTTCAATAAATAAATAAGATACCAGTGCATGTTAAATTGGGGGTGGTGACTCAAAAAGGGTGAGAACTGCTGCTTTAGATAATAAGTTACACAGAAGCTTCACACTAATGTACTTAAGCCTGAGTAAAAATAACAAATAACTTCTTTTTTTTAATTTACTTACAGTAATTTTGAAGCTGAATTTGAAACTCAAGTTTACGTTTCTTTTAAATCAATTAAAAAGTTAATTTTTCCTGCTTTTGCTCTCCGTACCTTAAGCCAGCTGATACATGATTGGTTAATACTTGGACTACATTTGAACTACAAATGGAACTAGAACATTTCATCTCTACATGTGTGGGTCGTGTTAAGGTCATAGGTCGATTATTCTGGTCGTGTCAAGGTCGTATGAAGGTCGTATGTAGGTTATATGTAGGTCATGGCACCTTTGGCACTGCTGTCTAGGAAGACTTTGATGTAAGAGGTGGGGACGTATCCCTCCTCCTCCAGGTTCCTCCGTACTCGGGTCCAACCGTCACCTTTGTCCTCTTCCACCACAGAAAGTAGTTCCCCCTCCACCATGGACAGAGTGCCTTCGTTCTGACCTGAGGAGGCGTGAGAGCAGCAGGTTTGAGCCACAGAGAAACAGGTGACGTCCATATAACACATTTTGACTGTCCATTACCATGGGAAAAAATATTTAAATTAATTTACAACACTACAGTGGATGTACAAAACCGATTCTTTCAAATTAAAATCATATATAATTTTTTACCCACAAGGAAAATGTTAAAGATATGGAATATGGCTGAGACAGATGATTTGTCTGAATCCACCTTGAACATGTTTTGTCACATCGTGTCCTTGTTTTGGAACAACGTTGAGAAAATGTGTTTAGAAATTGTCTTGTCCTTAAAATTAGATTTTGTTTCTGTATTCTTAGGCGAGTTTGTAGACAGTAATGACTTAGTTAACCTGATTATTGTTCTTGGTAAACGTTTTATTTTTAAGGCCATAGATAGATCTTCACTCAATATTATTTCCTTTAAAAGATTTGTTCAGAGATATATAGTCTTAGAAGGTTATATGGTCGAAACCGACAATGATGGCAAAAAATATGAAAGGAGATGGGAGGTTCTCAAAGGTTTATTTTGAAAATGTTAACTGAACTGGTCTATATGTATACTTTATTTTTTTTTTGTACCATGTGTAGTTTTGTGTGGGAGGTGAGGGTGAGTGGGGTGTATTTTGTGTTTATGTTGTCTTGTCTGTTTATGTAATAAATAAAAAATAAAAAATAAAAAAAACAGGTGACGTCGATGTTATATAAACGTGGTGGAGTACAAATCAAACCTTGGAAGGGGTAAAGAGACTTGCAGGTGCCGATACTCGGGAGAGGTTCTTCGTCATCAAAGTCGTCGTCGAACTCTGAACTACGGGATTTGAAGTGGAGCTCAGCGCTGTTGTCTTCAGTGTAGCTGCCGTCAGGACTGAGGAGACAAAAGAGTCAAATGTCAGTTTTCCACTATACAATTCCAGCTCTACTCTACTCGTCTCTACACGGTTTGATTATCTTTTCCTCTAGCCCGACTACAGACTCTCGTGGGCGTGGATCTTATAACACAGCTGCGCTAAAGTGCTGCACAGAAGTGCGTGCATGTTCATCTATAACGCCACACAAACATAATTTTTTACTAACATATGTGCCACCGTGGTCTTTAAAGGAAAAAAAAAAGCTTTAAAAAGATTTTATTAAAGTAATGCAGCGGCTCAATGTGGGTCGTCATGACAACGGAGGTAAACAACAGCCTCGTGCTGCTGCACGCGGAGGAAAACGAAGGAGCTGCTTCCTGACATCAACTCTTCCCTGGATCCAGTGAGATCACATTAATTTTTGATTTTTGGGCCTGGTATAGCAGAGATTTGTTGTTGATCAATCATTCTTCTTTGAACTGGTTTTCCTTTTTGGTTCCCTGTGGATTAATGGACTGATTGGTGCTTAAAGACTCTCGTGGCAGACAGATCGCTCCTGCACCGACCAACTTTGATTTAATTTAAAAGACTCTTTAAAGCCAACTATCTTTGCTGTTAACTTCTTTTTGGTTTAAAAAGGACTTTTAACTTCTTTAGGAATCATGAAGGAGCATTTTAGGGCTGTATTTTGTCTTCATTCAGTCTGGTTCTGTGCCGTCAGGTTTAAATGTCATTAAAAACCCGTCGCTGACTTATTCCTTTGCCTCTTGTAAGTGATTTGTTCAGAGTCAGAAGCTGCAGAGACGACATTCTCTGACCAATGACATTAAAAAAAACATTAAAACAAGATATTTTATTAAGCATGTCTTAA
This sequence comes from Thalassoma bifasciatum, assembly GCA_008086565.1. Classification (NCBI taxonomy): domain Eukaryota; kingdom Metazoa; phylum Chordata; class Actinopteri; order Labriformes; family Labridae; genus Thalassoma; species Thalassoma bifasciatum. Next base: position 18,097 of record RPOG01001987.1, read on the forward strand.
AGTAAGATTTTAAATCTTGGCAAGTGCAAGATTATTTGCAGTGTATATATAGAGTGTGCAATATATACAAACATGCATAAATAGGTATTTATACAGATTTTTCAATATATATATACATCAATATAGTGTATATGTAAAGGGTGCTATGTGTGTTTGTATATATATGTGTGGGTTTTTTTTTTACCAGCTGACCTCAGAGTGATGAATTTCTGCTCTCAAAGGCTTCACATCTTTTTTATGGTCCAAGGGCTCCCCTGGTGGTTAAACTACATTACTGCAAGATTTCAAAAATATTTTTAGTGTTTTTTTGCAGCCTTTTGTCGTTACAGGGAGGTCAAAATTAAAAAAAAAGTTGTGCTTTTGTTTGTAAAATGACTCATTTTCTGGATCTGTGATATCTTCAGGCTTCATTTACAGTTGATCCACTCTAAAGATTCAATATCAGCGACTTGGAAATTTATGTTTCGCTACCATCAGATGGTAAATGTCTCTATTAAGAGTTTTTTAGTGTTGTAAATATTTATCTATTCCTCTGAGACGAGCTCCTCCTCACTGCTCTGTTGATTGTTGTTGTTGTTACTTGTTTGTTTGTTAAACTGGTGGATGGTCAACTAAATTTCTCTGGTTCTGAAAAGGTCTGAGGTCAGTAGAGTGATATTTTTCCGGTTGAATCATGTTTTTTTTTCTCACCTCTCTCTGCTCGCTGGGCTGCGGTTGTCCAGCTGTTTCAGGCTGCTGCTGCCCGGAGTTGTCGCCTGGGAATTTAACCCACAACCTCCGCTCTGTCTCCGACCGCTGTGATCAGACAGTCTGCTGTCGGCCTCCGCCAGCCACGCCTCAACACACACACACACAAACAAACAAATGACTTACTAATCTGAGAAATATCACTGTATCACTTATATACTAATGAAAATAAAAAAGTCTTTTATTCTCTCCAACTGTTTCTGATTCTTTCCATTAAACTTTTCTGATGGAAAATGGGGAAGTTGATTATGCATCTGTGCTGCTTCTGTTTCATTCTACTCCACACATTGAGTCAAAATGTATCTTGTACGGAGCAAAAAACTGAAATATAAGCAAGTAGAAATGTCTAATTTTTAGCAGAAACGATTATATTAGACTTAATATGAGCCAGATTCAACCAACAGGTGCAGAAAAGTGTCTTTTTGCAAGATACAGAAAGCTAAATATGACGCCTAAAATGCTAAAACACATTGTTTGGATTCTTGAAACAAGAACAAAATCTTTATACAAGAAACTAATAAGAACGAGATTATGAGTAGGGGTGCACCGATCACCGAGCTTTGAAGTAGTCTGACCTCCAATGTTTTATTCTTATTCTATTAAAAAATATTGAACAATTCCTGTGAAACAATACAGACTTAATGTTTTAACTGCACATGAGGTAACTCTCTCCAATATAAATTAAAAGTTTAGAACATTGGTGTCCAAATTACAAAATTATATCAGCTTCTTTCGTCTTTCATTTTCCTAATTTAAAGAATAAACTGTCAGTCTGGCAGATCTAAAATCTTCAATGTGTGATTTTCAGACCTTTGCAGAGGTAGAGAGGATCAGTGCATGTTTAATTGTTAAAAGTTACCCTGGCTACCAGAACGTCATCTTCCTAAATGATCAGTGTTTTTACCAGCTACATAAGAACCATAATAAAATCTCTCAAAATATCTTAGTTTGTATAAAATTTGAACAAATATTTTCACCTGTAGGCCGCCATTGTTGTTTACGCCGCAATAACGTCTGGGTAGTGATGTCATATGGTTGCACCGGGCTGGATCTCATACAGGATCATATAAGTCCTGGAGCGGACTTCAGTGGTTTCCAGAGGAAGTTTTGTGGGTTTGTGTTGGAAAATAGTCGGCACAGCATTTGGCTTTAGTCTCCGTTTATAATGACCCACACCTGTCAGCTCTTTCATCAGCATGGGCCGGCTAAATGCAGCAAATGCTTCTGGGGAGAAGTGGCCAGAACATAGCCGCGGCTCCATGGGAAGTTGTTTACGCCCACAAGCCATTTCCCACAACTTCCTTCTTCTCTTGTCTTTTGTGAAGCTGTGCAGACTAACATCAGTCTCCTTGTTTCCTTTGGACTGAAAAGTTCACCCAAAAGCAGCCACATGTGGCATTATTATGTTTTTTTCCCTCCTGAAACCTCGTGACTTACGGCGACTAGTAGTGAGGAAACGGCCAAATCCAGACGCTCGGCACCAAGCAACCAATCTACGTCATCAACCCAGAATGCATTGCGGCAGTAAAACAATGGCTGCACCCGAAGGATAGAAACTGTGTTTTCTTCAGTGCTAAAAGTCCAAACCTGGTTCTTCCTCAGCTCCTCCTCCAGCTTCTGCAGACTCTGCTTCACCTCCTCCAGTCGAGGCTCCAAACTACCAGCGTCTCCCATCTGAGGGCTGCGCTCGTACACCTCCCTCATCTTCAACAGGGCATCTCTGGAAAAAAAACCCACAGAATTCACAGTTACTTTAGGGCAGTTTCTGTTTTATCCCTCAAGTTTCCACCAGTGACACAAAAAAAATATGAAGGAAACATGAGAGGAACTAACTGGAGGTTCTAAGGCCAAAATGTTTATAACAAACAAATACATCTTAAAAAACAGCTTGGATGTATTTTAGAAAACTTATTTGTGCTTCTTTTAAATTTCTGACTCAATATCCGTTCATGAATGAGGTTAAATCTGACATTATTGATCTCTTTCTTCGTCTGCAGCTGATCATGAAGTGTCTGATGTTCACTTTAGAACCAGCAGGTGGCAGCAGAGACACAAAGAATCAAAACTAGATTTATAACACTTGGGAACACAATTTTTGTTGAGTTAGGTCTGACAGCTGTTTTAAACTAATTTTTGGGTGCAGAATCCAAAACTGATCTTAGTTTTTTTTTCTATCACATCAAGTTTTTGAACTATAGGATCCCTGTTGTATTAAAAAACACTGGGGAACAATTCCACAATAGAATTTTGCTGATCCGGAGGGAAACCTGTGGAGAAAAAACTTCACGTGTTTAAAAAAAACAGCATGTTAATTTTGGTTTTGATCCACATGAAAATCTAAATCAACTGATTTTTTTTTATCTACCACGGTGTTATTGATGTTAGTTATTGAGCATCTTAAATCCTAAACTTTCCAATAGCTCCAATTACATGTTCCGCAGCAGTGAGTGTGTGTGTGTGTGTGTGTGTGTGTGTGTGTGTGTGTGTGTGTGTGAGTGACCTCTGCTCTCTCTCTCTCTGAATCTCCTGGTTGATGTTGTTGATTCTGGTTTGAAGTTTCTTTCTTCTTTGTTCAGGAGGGAGGTGACTGCAGTCGGCAGGACCAGAGCCCTAAAAAAACACACACACACACAAAATATTGCATTAAAAAAACATACAACAACAAATTATACACTAACACAACGAACAATTACGCAAGAAACGCACGATAAAACACACACAACAACACATAAATACACAACAATTACACAATTAACAATCACATAACAAACACTCAACAACACACAACAACATACAACAAACAAACAACAACATACAGTAAACAACAAACACAACATACAGTAAACAACAAACACACAACAACATACAGTAAGCAACAAACACACAACAACAAACAGTAAACAAACACACAACAACATACAGTAAACAAAAAACACACAACATACAGTAAACAACAAACACACAACAACATACAGTAAACAACAAACACACAACATACAGTAAACAACAAACACACAACAACATACAGTAAACAACCACACAACATACAGTAAACAACAAACAACATACAGTAAACAACAAACACACAACAACATACAGTAAACAAAAAACACACAACATACAGTAAACAACAAACACACAACACACAGTAAACAACAACATACAGTAAATATACAGTAAACAAAAAAACACAACAAAAAGACAACAAACACAATAATAACACAGCAAACACACGACACACAGTAAACAAAAAACAAAGACACAAGAAACATTCACAACAATAAACACACAAAAACATAAAACAAACATACAGCAAACACATAACCAACACACTCATTTATTTTTTGTGTCATACTCTGATAAAGACGGACACACACATATATTCAGCTCCAGTTTTCATTCTATAAACTCTTAATTTAAAATTTAAGCTGCCTAAAAATGATTCTTTATTCTGTGACGGAAAGTTGTGACACCGGTGTTCTGGAGTAAAAAGTGACCGTGTTAACTGGAGACCTTCAGCTGAATGAGTCAGTGATTGTTTGTCTGAGAGTCTCCAGTTAACATGGTCACACTTTACTCTGAAACACCAGTTTATCAAACTGTTAACTCTGATCATTGTCAATCCTAAAACACTAAATTATTAATAATCTGATCAATCTGGAGCAACTCTGTTTAATATTAAAGGTAAAATGTTGGTTTATTTAAGGTTTTTTTGATACTGACCAGTTTGAGTGACAGCTGTCCAATCAGAGGCAGGCATGTGGAGGACAGAAGAAAACATCAGTGAACTACATATGAGTGTGTGTGTGTGTGTGTGTGTGTGTGTGTGTGTGTGTTTACCCCTCTCTTGAGGCTGCGCAGACACTGCTTCCTGGTTCTGGACCCTGAGGTCATGAGGTCATTCAGCCGCTGTGTGATTGGTTCTCTAGAGGCAGGGGGCGGGGACTGGGGGCTGTCGGTCACGGCACCAGGTGAGGGGGAGGTCGGGGGAGGAGGGGGAGGCTGCCGAGGGGAGGAGAGGNTTTTTTTGATACTGACCAGTTTGAGTGACAGCTGTCCAATCAGAGGCAGGCATGTGGAGGACAGAAGAAAACATCAGTGAACTACATATGAGTGTGTGTGTGTGTGTGTGTGTGTGTGTGTGTGTGTGTGTGTTTACCCCTCTCTTGAGGCTGCGCAGACACTGCTTCCTGGTTCTGGACCCTGAGGTCATGAGGTCATTCAGCCGCTGTGTGATTGGTTCTCTAGAGGCAGGGGGCGGGGACTGGGGGCTGTCGGTCACGGCACCAGGTGAGGGGGAGGTCGGGGGAGGAGGGGGAGGCTGCCGAGGGGAGGAGAGGAGGGTCAACAGCTGGAGAGAGAGAGGTGTGTCAGTACGGCCGCGGGGTGACGTGAAGCGTGTGTGTGTGTGTGTGTGTGTACAGGTGTGTGTGTGTGTGTGTGAGCACCTTGTTTTTTCGTATAAAGGGCCAAAGCTTCCTGCTGTGTCTCCGCCCCTCGGTCCGGTTGTCGAGGTAACTGGATTCAGAGATGCTCCTTCTCATGGAGGCGCTGTAGTCCTCAAACTCTACGTCACCTGGAGGGTCGAAGCCTGATTTGTACACCTCCACCACCTGCCGGGTGTCCTGCACAAACACACACACACACACACACACACACACACACACACGATAAGTGTTTCCTCAGCTTCACCTCCGTCCGTTCTCATCAATAACAGCAGCTTCACAGTCTTAGAGCATTTCCTCCTCAATGTCAATCCGACAAAACTTGGCATATGTTGTTGTTTTAAAGTGTCCCCATCTCGATACATGGAGATTTGATGCCAGGAGAGCCTGATTTATACATCAAGCAGTAACCAATCACCTTACTGTTCACACAAAGCCACCTGTAGCCATTTAAGCCTCGTTTCCACCAGGCAGTCTGGTACGGATCAGTACAGTTTGGTACAGGTCAGATCAGTAAAGCCTGATCCTGTGCACGTTTCCACAGCCAACCGTATCCTGCTTGATGGTGAGAGCCGAGTCAGCTACATAACACGTGACGTCACTGCAGCACTCTGAGCGCTACACAGTCTACCCCGCGAATAAATAAAACGAAAAAGAAATTAGCGGCATTGTAAACAAAGAGCAACGATGGAGGACAACCAGCAACTCTTCTACTTTGTGATCATAGACTGTATAATGAGTGGACGTAACGACGTTTGGCTCAAACTGAAGCTTCCAGCAGATGCCCCGCCCCCTGGTGTCTGGCTGCAGTATAGGTCATAAGCCCCGCCCCCTGGTGTCTGGCTGCAGTATAGGTCATAAGCCCCGCCTCCCCATGTATTCCAGATATGAGCCGGGAAAACTTAAAAAAATTACGATACCTGGTAGAAACGTTTCTCTCATCTTTACACTAAGGTGGTATGATGATGTCATCTGGCTGCATGGTGTTCAGGTGTTTTTTTTTCTGAGAAGTTAGTTTCTCATTAGTTATTGGACGTTAAAAACCGCGATATAAGTTTCGTTTTACGATAGTTGACAGCTGCCGTTCATGAGTAGTTTTTATCGGGGATATAAGAAACTTCAGGAAAGAGCCAAAAGGAGACTAAACCTTCTGAAGAAGAAGAAATAAATATTTTTATTTCTCTTTTTTACTTGGCTCCACCGGAAATTCTCTACTGCGCAGACTCTGGCTGCACAATGGCGGCTAGAGAAACGGGGTTTTTTGGCTTCAAAA
>RPOG01001987.1:24894-113628 GCA_008086565.1 Thalassoma bifasciatum
GCCCCGCCCCCTGGTGTCTGGCTGCAGTATAGGTCATAAGCCCCGCCCCCTGGTGTCTGGCTGCAGTATAGGTCATAAGCCCCGCCTCCCCATGTATTCCAGATATGAGCCGGGAAAACTTTAAAAAATTACGATACCTCGTAGAAACGTTTCTCTCATCTTTACACTAAGGTGGTATGATGATGTCATCTGGCTGCATGGTGTTCAGGTGTTTTTTTTCTGAGAAGTTAGTTTCTCATTAGTTATTGGACGTACTGCAGTGATTATAGCCCCACCCCTGGGGCCGGTTTGGAGCGGCTTGGCACCCCAACGGAAGGGTGCTGAAAAGTGGAGCGGTACGGGTCGCTTATTAGGGGACCCGTCCCGCTTTTAGTCTATGGAAACGCCACAAAATGTGTGCCGTACCGAGACGATCCGCTTGGTGGAAACGAGGCTTAAGATCACTGGTGAGACCTATTTACTGCTGCGTGTCTTCATTCATACTCATGCACGCAACAGAAGAGGTGCAATCTGTGACTGGAAACTACAATTCCAACATTTTTGGTGAACCTTTCCACGGAGAGAGCAAAGTTGATTACAAAGACGACACTGAGCACTGACGAAGCTGGTTTCGTTTGCGTAGAGTCTTCAGACGAGAACGTGGACAGTGAGTACAACTCCGCCTTATGTTTGTTCACCTGAGACTAAAAACTCTTCAACTCCATGGCACCTGCAGGTTTTGGTCAAATTCAAGACTTTTTAAGACCTTTAATGCCATTTTGAATGAAATTTAAGACCAAAAACACATAAATATAGTGGATGGTTTGGGGATCCTGCTGCGTTACAACCAAATCATAGCGTGTGTCACTTAATGAGACTCATCTGAGTTTACTTTTTGACTGTTTATTAAACATATAGTTGAAAACAGTGACCTATAGTCATAGACTGGTTAACTAGGATGCAGATAAACTATATCGGCAGCTCGTAAGACAGTTTTCACTCAAAATCTCCTTCTCGAAAAAGTCCTGCAAAAAAAAAAATAAAGTCAATAAAACATAAACAAATCCTGCCCTGACAAATTCAAGACCTTTGAGAGATTTCTTTAAGACCAGAATATAACATTTTAATGAATTTAAGATTTTTTAAGGATGTGTAGGAACACTGAACTCCGACAAAGTTTTACCTAAAAAGCTCAAATTTCACCCAGATGTAGATGAGAAGGTGTAGAAGTGATGTGGTGGATGTTTAATGTCTGACATGAAGCATCTTGAAGTTAATGATGCTCAAAAATTGGTCATAAAAAATGAAAAAAAATAAAGTGTTTCAGCTGCATTTATCCTGATGTGGACTTTAGCCACATATTAAAATGTGATATTTTATGAAACTAGAGACTTTAATCTTTTAAAATGAGACGTCACTGATGAATTTTGACCTTATGGTTCTTCAGTTATAAGCTTTGACTCACCATCCTGGGCTGGATCCCTTCACTGGCGTCCATCATGGCGTCCAGACAACGACTCACAACAGGAAGAACTTTCCTCTCCGCCTCCGCCGACAAACGCATCGCTTCACAGATCCTCTCGATCCGCCGCTCCTCCATGTCCTGGATACGCTGCAAACACCAGACACACGATTAACAAAGCTTCATGGAGGCAGAACTTTTATTTAATCATCACCTGTCTGAGGGTTTGATGTTTACCTGGTAAATAACTGGGACCAGCGTGTGGTAGTGCTGGTGCTGGTCCTGGTTGAACTGGTTTAAACAGGTCACGTAGTCTTTCCTGGCTTCTTCTGCCGCTTCTTTCTTCTGCTGAGCCGACTGACGAGCCTGCAGCAAGAAAACAGGTAAAAGTGAACTTTAAAGGTCCGAGTTCATGAAGCCGAAATGACGACTTAAATGTTTGTTATAGAAAATAAAAGCAAAAAAAGAAACATTGGTGTTGAAAAACTTGTGTTAAAAAGAAATGTAATGGCATCAAAATAAGTCTGGGCAATTATTGTATTAATTAGATTAAATCACATTTTGTTCTGCTGCAATATTCTAATGGCAGACACTGTGATATTTCATTAACCTGAAATTAGCCTGAATACCGGACAAAACTTTTATCAGCAGATGTTTTCTGTTCTACACCAGTTTCATTAAACCCTGCTCAACCAAAGAGAGAAACTATTAAAAACTACCTTTGACGGAGAAACAATCTAAGTGGTGAAAAGTGGCTGAAACAGCAAGAAGTAGCAGTAAAAATAAGGTGGCAAATACGGTCAAAAAGCAGCATAAAATGGGTGAAAACTGGGAGAACACTTGGAAAGTAGTCTAAAAGAAGCAAAAATGATCTGAAAGCAGCAAAAACAGAAGGGAAAAATGACTAAAATGGGCAAAAAACAGTCACACGTAACTAAAATGGTATTGGTGCATAGAAATACACATACTCTTCTGAGTCCTGACACTTGACATCTGTTTAAAATCTCCTTATGTACTTATGTAATAATCTAACTTTCCAAGAAAATTAATTCTAGGTTTTTATTTTCTGTAAGCCAAAATCATTCATATTTCATGATATGAAGGCTTGAAATAATTCACTCTTTGTTAAAATAAGTTCACGTCAGAATGTCTGTGTCATAAGCTGCAGCTAAACGTCACCAATGCCATTACATTTATTTTGTTATCCAAGTTTTCTCAACACCACTGTTTCTTTTTTCAAGTCTCAGAGTGTTTCAAAAAGCCAAATTCTTATTTTCAATACCAAAAATCAACCTTTCTGTTTTCTTTGGGTCAATTTGACCTCTAAAGTTTTTAACAAATAAGTATTGAAACCAAAAGAAAGTAACTTAACTAACTTTTAATGTCTCTACCAAGGTATGAAACGATAAGTGTACATTCTACTCAAAACTGACAAAAACAGTTTGATACACACTAAGTATTGTTTTAATATCGTTGTACGACGGAAACTTTTTTAACTTTACTACAGTTTTGTTATAGGACGCATTACTTTGACAAATACCTGTGACACTATTATGTAATTGTATACTTGGAGACTATTATTAGAATCATTTTTTTAAGTTTTCAAGACGAAAACAAGATGAGTTTTTTCTCCATATGAAAATACATTTATTCCAAATTACTAGTTTTATACACTTACCCAGTTACTGCACTGCAGGGAAAAAACACAGGCTCACTTTATAAAGGAACAGTTTACAGTCCCACTTGCAACCGTAACATTAGACTTTTATTTTAAAGTGAAGAGAATAAAACAGGAAACAGGAAACTGCATCAGCCAGAGGAGCCCAAATGACATTTGTGACCAAGTGGAAAAGTTTGTAGATTTCTCTGAAAAACTGATAAAAAAGGTTTTTTCACTTCATTGGTGACTGGAACAATTTCCATGTCAGGTGGAACAACCAATGTAATAATGTGAAATGTTATTTTAACATCAAATTATTTATCTTATTCACAAATAAAAGAAATGAAACACACAAAATGAAAATGTATGAGTCACTACAGACACTTGAGAGATACTTGCCAATAATTTCACACAGAAAAAATAACAGGAACATATAAATATATTTTCATATATTTGGTTGCGCCACCTGACATTTTTGGGTGCTCAAATTAAAAATACAAAAAAATAATGAACCTAAAAACTTTGAAATGTTGGTCAACTACTGAAATCTGTTAGAAAACATAATTCTTTACTCAGAAATATGTTTTTATCCATTTTCAAAGAACTTTTTAAAAATATGTTTTTAGACCCTCTTTTTGTCATTGACCCATAAATAGAAGAGAAAAGCTGATTATAAAGTTTAAAGTTAATGTTTCTGAAGATCCTTACCTTCAGTGAGCAGCGCTGTGAGACAAATAGACGGAGAAAAACAGAAAGTCAGATTAATTAATACAAAATCAACCTTTTTTTCATGGAAAAAAAATCTAGGAAACTCTTATATATGAGGAAAAAAAAACAAAGAATAACTTCCATCCACCTTTTCTCCGTCCGTCTTGTTGTCGAGGTCGATTCTGTCCGACACTTGTTGAGCTCGTTCAGCTTCTTTACAGTCGCGCTCGAAGCGGCGTTTGCTCTAGAAAACAAAGAAACAAACATTATAAAAGTAAACAAAATAAGAAAACGTGGGGGAAAAGTTTTCTATTTCGACGTTTATTGAATCTTAATGTGACTCACAGACTCCAGCTGCTTCCACGAGCTCTCGATGTGCTGCTGAGCTCGACGACCATCCTGGAAATGCTGCAACAAAAACACAGGCTCTAGAGATGTTTGATAACTTTACAACGCAGAGATTCAAGATTATAAGTCTGTGTTTTATGCACTACAGGTCAAAAGGAAGAACTGAACTTCCAATGGGAAACTTTAAAGCAGGGGTTCCCAAACTTTTCCGCCTGTGACCCCCAAAATAGCAGCGTTAGGGACTGGTGACCCCCTGCTGTGGTACAACATTAATGGGACAATCCAAAAACAGACAAAAACCAACAAAACCCTCCTGAGGATACTTAATTTAACTGATCGATAGAAAATTTACCGACTAATGTGCACTTTGCTGAGTTCACGGCATCAAACTTGAACAAAGAAATGTGAAAAACAGATAAAACATTTTCTGTTTGCATAATTTTATATTATCTTTCACCCCAATTTTTGCTTTTATTCTCACAATAATGGATAAAATCTTCATGAATTGTTCATAGTTTTCGATTTTGGGACACATTCCATGACCCCCTATCAATGTCTCGCGACCCCCCAATGGGTCCCGACCCCCACTTTGGGAACCACTGCTTTAAAGTATTCAGAAGTGGTGAGAAAAGTGACGAAAAACAGTGGAAAGTTGTAAAAAGTCAACAAAATTGTCAAGAAAGTTGGGATAGGGGCGCAGATGGCCTAGTGGATATGGCCGCGCACCATGAGGTTTGCCCTCGAGCGGGTGGCCCGGGTTCGAATCCCACCTGTGGCCTGTTTCCCGCATGTCATTCCCCACTCTCTCCCCCTTTCATACTCTATCCACTGTCCTCCACTATCCAATTAAAGGCAGAAAAGCCCAAAAAATATCTTTAAAAAAAAAGAAAAAAAAAAAAAGAAAGTTGGGATTAAACCTTGAAAATAGTCCAGAAAGAATGTTTAAAAAGTGTGTGTGTGTGTGTGTGTTTATACTCACAGTCTTCCTCTCCGTCTTCAGCTCCTGCGTGTATCGCGACAGCTCACAAACGATCTGTGAGTTCAAGTTTTCTGCGAGCTCTTCTCTCTGGATGGAGAGTTCGTTCAGCTGACGGAGAGTCGCCGCGAACGCCAAACACCAGGTGTACCTGTGACGACCACAGCCAATCAGAGAGAGAGGACAGAGAGTCAGGTCAGACATGGATAAAGTCTCTGTAAGCACTGCAAAAACTGAAATCTAAGCAAGTCATTATGTCTTATTTTTAGTCAAATTTGTCTTATTATTCTTGATTTGAGCCACATTTACTAGACCAGGTCATAAAAATGTCTTATTTCAAGTTTTTTAAAGACAAAAATGAGGCATCAATTGCTTGTAACAAGTCAAAAAAATCTGCTAATGGGATAAGATAAAAGATTCTTGTTTTAAGACATCTTTCTAATTTCAAGAATCTTTTATCTTATCCCATTGGCAGATTTTTTTTTTACTTGTTACAAGCAATTTACGCCTCATTTTTGTCTTAAAAAACTTGAAATAAGACATTTTTATGACCTGATCTGGTGAATGTGGCTCAAATTAAGAACAATAAATTTTTTTTTACGACAAATAAGACAAAATAACTTGCTTAGATTTCTGTTTTTGCAGTGTACTTTGGCAGACATTCAGTTTTTAGTATCAGTATGTGAAAACTTGCGAGATCTGTAGTAAACTACAAGCAGAAAGATAATCGCCCATGCAGTAATTATCCAATAGGAGGCTCGTACCAATTTGCTTAGTTAAATCCAGGTGGAGACTTTTTTTTTTTGGCCAGGCAGTGTATATCATGAATGAAATGATAAAGGAATATTTTTGTGGATCTTGTTAAAAGGGTTAATAAACATCTCAGTTCCAAAAAAATTGGAATTTTCTGACTATTTTTTTGATAGGTCGGGCTTTACAGGGTTAAGAACAGTAAAGTTCACTGACCTGCTCTCGTCCTCTCTGCTCCTCTTTGGGTGATATTTCTTGGACAGACTCCTGCAGACAAACACAGGTGATGCATCATTAACGTTTGCAGCAGAGAGAAGTCGCATTAAAACATGCAACCGTCCTGGTGCAACCGTCCTGACAAGTATCCACAGTAATTAAACTCTAAAAATTGAATGTCACTTATTGTAAATGGAAATTAAAAATACAGTGGCATTATTTTATGCTTGAACCTTTTTGAATAAAACATTCTTGGCAAATAAAAAGAATTTTAAAGCTGTTGAGAAATGTAAAAAACTTTTGTCCCGTAATTTTCACCTTGTCAAATGTCAGGGTGGTGCAACCGTAACATTAGACTTTTATTTTAAAGTGAAGAGAATAAAACAGGAAACAGGAAACTGCATCAGCCAGAGGAGCCGTTTACTGTAAACACTGGTTCTGGAAAAGTTTGTAGATTTCTCTGAAATACTGATAAAAAAGGTTTTTTCACTTCATTGGTGACTGGAACAATTTCCATGTCAGGTGGAACAACCAATGTAATAATGTGAAATGTTATTTTAACATCAAATTATTTATCTTATTCACAAATAAAAGAAATGAAACACACAAAATGAAGATGTATGAGTCACTACAGACACTTGAGAGATACTTGCCAATAATTTCACACAGAAAAAATAACAGGAACATATAAATATATTTTCATATATTTGGTTGCGNCAGGGTGGTGCAACCGTAACATTAGACTTTTATTTTAAAGTGAAGAGAATAAAACAGGAAACAGGAAACTGCATCAGCCAGAGGAGCCCAAATGACATTTGTGACCAAGTGGAAAAGTTTGTAGATTTCTCTGAAATACTGATAAAAAAGGTTTTTTCACTTCATTGGTGACTGGAACAATTTCCATGTCAGGTGGAACAACCAATGTAATAATGTGAAATGTTATTTTAACATCAAATTATTTATCTTATTCACAAATAAAAGAAATGAAACACACAAAATGAAGATGTATGAGTCACTACAGACACTTGAGAGATACTTGCCAATAATTTCACACAGAAAAAATAACAGGAACATATAAATATATTTTCATATATTTGGTTGCACCACCTGACATTTTTGGGTGCTCAAATTAAAAATACTAAAAAATAATGAACCTAAAAAACTTTGAAATGTTGGTCAACTACTGAAATCTGTTAGAAAACATAATTCTTCACTCAGAAATATGTTTTTATCCATTTTCAAAGAACTTTTTAAAGATAAGTTTTTAGACGCTCTTTTTGTCATTGACCCAGCAACAAAAAAATATCTGGAATTACTCAACAGTTTGAGTTTGATGGATGAAATTTGGTCCAGTCAACTGTTAAATCTGGAGCCAGTTTTATGTTCTGTAAATATTTAATGGCCGTTTTTTCCTGACGATGATGCAGATGTGAGCTTGAAGTGCATTTCGTCTCGTACCTGATCTGTTTGGCGTAGCTGAGCTCGATGTCGGCTCGTTCTTTCACAAACTTAGTGTATCTCTCCAAGAAGTCGATGCCCCAGCTGGTGTGTTTCTCCAGGTTATCGAACTGATCCTGAAACAGACACAAACACCCGCTCAGATTCAGTGAAACACGTCCCTAACAAACCGCTGTTAAAGCTCCAGTGAGAAACTTTTAATGTGTGTGGAGTTTGGCGCCCCCTGTGGCCAAAAAGACACACTGCACATGTAAGTAATATTTTCCTACAGTTTATTTTTGGGGTTTTTACTGCTTTTGGAAATGGGTGGTGTGGGTAACTAGGAGTTTTATTTCTAATAAATTCGACTCAATTACCTGAAAAGTCCAGAAAAATGTCTTAGTACAAAATTACATTTTTTTAAAAACTCTTTACAATCAATTCAGGAATCACATTTGACTTTTGTTATCTTGGATTAAGACATTTTTCTGATCTTGAACATAAATAACATGTAAATACTTCATTAAGTTTCAGTTTCAGTAGAGTGATATTTGAATATATTTGATTAAATTTGAGTTTAATTATTTTACACATCACTTACTCTGCAAATAAAAAAAAAACTAATTAAGTGTTTATTTCTTACCATAAGTCTTTTTTACACTTAATCTCAAGGTGTGCTTTTCTTGCAAACAAAGCCTCATTTATTTGAAATACAGTCACAAATAATTAAATTAATACAGAACTTTAGCCTCACTTTGTGACATCTTGCAGAAAATAGCAAAAAATATTGCTTAGTAAAATGTTTTTTTTACAGACTTTTTTTAAATACTGCCTCAGTGCATTGATTTTTTCCTTGCTAAGAAACTTTAACTTACTCAGAAACAAAGGAAGTTTTCACTTTAATGGCTGAAATAATACATGTGACGCTGCAACATGTGTGGTTTGAATTTGAATTGTGTACCCTGATTATTTTGAACAAATAATGCTGAAAATAATAGAAAAAAACTGGTATTTCAGTGTTAATTTTGAAGGGCAAAGTTGACATTTAAGAAATCAGACAGCGACTGCAAATTCAATACATTAATGCACAATTTGCATTTTTTTGCTAAAAAAAAAATTGATGGAAGCTGTGAACTTTCTCCATGAAATGAAAGTGAAATTTCACCCAAAAATCCCATATCAAATTAGTCAATGCTTGTTATTAATATTTTGTGAAATTGATTAGTTTACCCCATGGGTGTGAAATGTACTGTTAATTATAGAATCAGTTAATCATAAGTTAGAATATATATGAAAAAAAATTCAAAATCATGTCGTTTCCATTATTTCTATATGGACAAACTTGTGCACATGCGTAAAAAACGAAGATGAAGTTCAACAAAACTAAATCAAGATTCTCAATCATTGATGATCAGGAATTCGTGCAGATTTGTTCAAGTTCAAGACACATTTTTATCACTGAGGAGGTAAAATGAAGCTAAAAATGTGATTATTTTGTATAAATCTGCTTCAAACTTATACAATATACATGGGAACTAACAAGCTTAACATGAAATTAAACTCTAAAGATTGTTTGTGTTTTTACTGTTTATCACTTCCATAGGAATATTTCCCTATTTGACCCTCACCACAGTTTCACATATTTACAGAAATTCCTTATTCTTGTGCTTACCAGGAGCAGATAATCCAATCCAATCTATTTCTTTTTGTATAGCACATTTAAACAAGAATGTCTCCAAAGTGCTGTTTAAAGAAACATAAAGGCAATAAAACGAACCATCAGACAAATGCAGCAATCTAAAATGATGCTATAAATAAAATAATAAAATAATAAAATAAAGCAGATAAATGGGTAAAATAAAAGACACATGGGACCAAAGTTAAAATAGTAATCAATAATGAGGTAATAATTGAAATATATGAGTAAATGCGTTTAAAAATGGGGGGGAAAAGTTCGTTTTTGAGCCGGATTAAGTTTGTGTTCTTGTTGGTGTGGCCCCCTGAAATTAACCAGGTTTGTCATGTGGCCCCTTGCAAAAATTAGTTGCCCACCCCCTGGTTTGAACACACACACACACACACACACACACACACATGCAAAGCTCACACACTCTCCTGTTGAGGGTCAGAGCTCTGAAATATTACACATGGATTAAAAAAAATCTGCCTGAGAGAGATGAGTGAATGAAATGAAGCCCCTCCCCCTACACATGTATGTCACACACACACACACACACACACACACACACACACACTCAGAGCAGGCCTCACTGCTGCTTCATAAAGGTTCATGCTGCTGTGTCTGATTGATGGAGATATGAGCGCTGATGGGGAGGCAGGGTCAGGGGCTGCAGGAGGGGGGGGGGTCTGTCTGTGGTCGCGCGCTGCAGCATCATGGAGGACGCAGAGCGCGAGCCGTTGTCGTCATTCACCGTGTTGCTATGGCAGAGCAGACAGAAGCACGAGGGCCTCACACACACACTCACACACACACACACACACACATGCAGCCAGAGGCCGCCCCGGTCACCGGCTCAGCGCGGTCTCTTTCCGCTGCAGCGGCTGCGGCAGACGCGGTGGAGCGCTTTTTCAGAGACATGCAGAAGGATGCAGGGTGCAGCAGGTGTGCACAGGTGTACCTACCCACAGCTCGGTGCCCCAGTTGCAGCTCATGGTGTCCGGTTTGCTCCTCGCGCTCCGCTGCAGCTGCTCCGCCTCTTGGTACCGATCCGACAATCACCGCGCGCTGCTGCTGCTGCCGCTGCACGCCGCGCGCATCCTCACCGACACGACGGCAGCCTGTCTGTCTGTCTGTGTGTCCCCCCCCCTCTGTCTGCCTGTCTCTCTGTCAGTCAGTCTCACCTCCTGTCTGTCTGTCTGTCTGCCTGCCTCTCTGTCTGTCTGGGGCTGCAGCAGCACGGGAGCAGAGGACGCGGTAACGCGCGGCGCGCCGCCCCGGTGGAGCCTTTGTCATCAGTGAAGAGATGCTGAGATTGTGTTTGTGTGTTTGTGCGTGTACTGAGCATGCGCAGTGGCTGCCCCGCCCTGCTGTCTCTCTCTCACACACTCACACACACACACACACACACACACACACACACACACAGAAGGTTTCGACTGTCTGCAGCAAAAAATTATCTTTACAAACTAAATTTTAAATCACTTTAATCCCACATTTATTTCTGAAATCACAAACTGTCTCAGCATAATAATACTGATGCTGTGATGACGTCACTCACCCAGCACTCATCTACATCACTTACCGCGGTGACGTCACCACATGAGGATTTGAATGAGAAAAACAAGTCAAATGTTTAAAAACAACAACAGCAGCTAAAGTTAATCATGTTTTCAACCAGTGACCATCAAATCAGTGATTAGACATCGATGTAGAAGGTTATTTATTATTTTATTTATGAAAACAGAAAATACACATAAAGCATCAAAATAAAGCAGTCAAATATTAATTAGTTCCTTCAAAATAAAACACCAAAACAAATAAAAGAAGGTTATTTTTTACATGTTTGTGGTTAATTGATACAACATTTTTTTTTTATTATTTCTTCTTTATGGGAAAAACAGTCTGTGTAGTTTTATTTTATTGTATATTTATTGGTAAATTTCATTTATGCAAAGTTTTTGGTTTATATTTGCAGACACAAACGCTACACAACACTGAAACAACAACAAACAGAAAAAAACAACAAACAAACAAAATAGACAAGATAGCCAGCGCTTTTACATTAACAAAGAAAGAAAATGAAAAAATATGCAGTATTTATTATATTTTTATGCAAGTTTACACCATACAGTACTTATATGATCTAATTTTTTTTGCTGGATTTATTTGTTTGATTCATTTTATTATGCGCAACTTAATAAAAAGAGTTTATTTACTCTGAGGGAACAAAAGAGTGTTTATACGAGGGATTTTGGACAAAGAATCTGAAGTATCTAGTTCAAATCTATTATAAAATATCTATGATAGATGTAAAATAGAGACAGGATGATTTATTACATTACATTAAGAGAAACTCCTCATGTCAGGTTCAAGTTCAGGACTTTTCCTGCTCTGGTGAGAAACTGACATTAAATACGAGGAGGTAAATGTCTTTAACGCTGCTTCATGTTTCTGAAGGTTTAAAGGTTTTATGAACTTTCACTTCAACGAGTGGAAAATGAAATGTCAGCGAGTCTTTTATTGTCCTTTTTATTAAATATCAGCGAGATGTCACATCAGACTCTGTCTTCACGTACTTCAGTTCTTTTTTATTTTAAATATGATAAAAAAAATAATAATTTTACAACATCTACAGGTTATTTATTGAAAGAATGAAGTTTTTGTTTCAACGCTGAACGTCACTGATGTCCAGCAGCTGTTAAAGGTCAGTGACCTCAGTTGTTTTCAGTTTTATTTAATTTGTGAGCGACTTTCTCTGAGGTATGTTTCATTTCTGGCTGCAGAGGAGTGTGTGTGTGTGTGTGTGATCCTCAGAGCGCCTCTGCAGATCTATAATTGATGAAGGTTAATGGTTCTGGTTGGAGACTCTCTGAGCTGCAGGTTACAGAATTCATCATGAACTCCTCTGTTAACTGACCAGGAGAGAATTTAAAATCTTATCACTGAAACAACAGAGCTGGTTTCATGTTCCACGCTTTATTTGCACGATTACAGTTTTTTTATGTCCAAATTTTGTTAAACAATTTGGATGAAGTCCCAAACATGGACATAAAGCATCATTAGATCTCCACAAGAACTTCTGAGACTTGCTGACATCATCACATAAGGATTTCCTAACTGGATCATGACTCAATGGAAAGGTGGGCCTCAAACACCAAGGTCAAGGCAGTAGCTAACATAAAGGCTACAATAAAACATTTCTAAAACACCAGAGAAAGAAAAATATGGATTTTGTTTGAGCTGTAAAGATACTACAGGTGCACCAGAGGGTCAAAACAAAGACTTAAAAAAGCACAATACCCCTCTTTAAAGTCGCCTCAGATGCTTTTATATGGGTCAATGATGTGACGTCCCCTTTTTTTGTGTCCGAGTGCAATATTTCCTTCCATCATGAATTGAGTATTTCATCACATGTATTTCTTTATTCTATGAAACCTGTGTTATTTGAACACATCTTCAACCTATTAAAATATAACATGTTTTTTTGTGTTTTGGTTCCTCAAACCCCCAAAATGTCAGGTGGTGCAACCGTCCTGACAAGTATCCACAGTAATTAAACTCTAAAAATTGAATGTCAGTTATTGTAAATGGAAATTAAAAATACAGTGGCATTATTTTATGCTTGAACCTTTTTAAATAAAACATTCTTTGCAAATAAAAAGAATTTTAAAGCTGTTGAGAAATTTAAAAAACTTTTGTCCTGTAATTTTCACCTTGTCAAATGTCAGGGTGGTGCAACCGTAACATTAGACTTNATGTATGAGTCACTACAGACACTTGAGAGATACTTGCCAATAATTTCACACAGAAAAAATAACAGGAACATATAAATATATTTTCATATATTTGGTTGCACCACCTGACATTTTTGGGTGCTCAAATTAAAAATACTAAAAAATAATGAACCTAAAAACTTTGAAATGTTGGTCAACTACTGAAATCTGTTAGAAAACATAATTCTTCTCTCAGAAATATGTTTTTATCCATTTTCAAAGAACTTTTTAAAAATATGTTTTTAGACCCTCTTTTTGTCATTGACCCATATATTTGTCTTCTATTCCCAATGAAAACACAGCAAACAGTTGTTAGAAAATTGAATCAAAATTTATTTAACATCTTTACAAAAACACAAAAAAAATTAAGTACATAAACATAAACAAAGTGTTTTTTTTGTTTTTTTTTTTACATACGACACGTGTCGTGAAACGCCTCCAGGGTCCTAAAGTCCCTCCACGTTGGGGGAAGTCCGTCCTGGAGAAAACGACCACAACGCTGACAGGACGACTGGAAGAGTTTGATGTAGCTCCGCAGCCAGGTCTACAGGTAAAGAGAGAGAGAGAGAGAGAGAGAGAGAGAGAGAGGTGAAGACAGACAGGTGAGGGTTTGACTCAGTAAAGGTGTACAGAGAGAGAGGAGGAGAAAGAGAGAGCGTCTCACCATGAAGGATCGCACCACGACGTCGGGCATCTGAGGAAGCTGGTAGTGAAGCAGAGCAGTGGTGGCGTGATCTGTTACCTGCAGACGTAACAACCAATGAGATCGCTGCACACTCACATCAGGTAAACCAGGTGAGGAACAGGTGAGACTTACCTTCTGAAAGACCTGGTACTGAGACTTAGTCCAGATGTCCAGCTGAGAGAGAGAGAGAGAGAGAGATTAGAGTGAGGACAAACAGACAGGTATGACTCATCACCTGTCAGGTAAGTTTGACCTCTGACCTTTCCGTCCTCGTTGTAAACGTTCTCGTTGTATCCTCGAACCACCGTCCTGTCGATGAAGAGTGAGCGCATCACCACGATCGCCTTCAGCACCTTACCCAGGGTCACCTGAGGGGGGGGGGGGGCAGGTGATACAGACGCACAATTAACACCTGGTACTTCACCTGGGTTGTTACCTTAGTAACACCTGTTACCTGTCACCTGCTCTAACACACCTGGTCTGTAAACACCTTTCTGTGGTGTCTTCAGAGGCCGGTTACCTCTCATGTAACACCTCTGAAACTTTACATGTGTGGATGTAATCTAGTTTGAACACCTGTAATCTGGTTTTATCACATCTGTAATCTGGTTTCTACACCTGTAATCTCTTGAACAAAACCTGTAATTTTATGTGAACACACCCATAATCTGGTTTGAACACCTGTAATCTGGTTTTATCACACCTGTAATCTGGTTTGAACACCTGTAATCTGGTTTTATCACACCTGTAATCTGGTTTTATCACATGTAATCTGGTTTCCACACCTGTTATCTGGTTTCCACACCTGTTATCTGGATTTTATGCCTGTAATCTGGTTTCTTTACCTGTAATCTTGTGTGAACACCTGTAATCTGGCTAGGAAACATTTATAATCTGGTTTGAACACCTGTAATCTGGCAAGAACACACCTGTAATCTGGTTTGAACACCTGTAATCTGGTGTATGCACCTGTAATCTGGTGTGAACACACCTGTAACCTGGTTTCTACACCTGTACTCTCATGTGAACACCTGTAATCTGGCAAGAACACACCTGTAATCTGGTTTTAACACCCATAATCTGGTTTGAACACCTGTAATCTGGTTTTATCACACCTGTATTCTGGTTTGAACACCTGTCATCGTGTTTCTACACCTGTGCTCTTGTGTGAACACCTGTAATCTGGCAAGGACACACCTATAATCTTGTTTCAACACAACTGTAATCTGGTTTCCACACCTGTAATCTGGTATAAACACACCTGTAATCTGGTGTGAACACACCTGTAATCTGGGATTTGTATCAGTGTGTTTTATTACCAGGAGAACAGCAGACGTCCCGTTGGGTCTGAACAGCTCGATGGTCATATCAGGAAACATTCGCCCAATCCTGGAGATGACATCATCCACGTACCTGAGCACAGAGAATCACAGGTGATGTATCTGTGGGTTTGTTTACACCTGTGCTGACTGCAGCAGTAACTTAATCTGGTATAAAGTTTGTATTTATTAAAGCAGCACTCACTGAGGAGGAAGGACTAAAGTACTGGGCTGAACTTTAGGTCGTCTCTTGGCTGAAGCTCCCATCTGATTGGCCGATCGCTTCAGTGACTGTTGGTTCAACAAACTGGACGCCAAACCTGCGTGGTACTGCAGCTGCACACAGAAACACACACACACACACACACACACACACACACACACCATCATCTTTGTGTCTGCGTCCTCACAGAGGCGGCTGGTCGTCATGGTAACCAACAGGAGTGATGTTCAAACACTTCAGCGTCGTCTCTTAAAGGTTCAGAGATGATGAGACGGTCTCAGCTGGTTCATCAGGGTAAAATCACTTCACATCAAAGAAGAACAGTGAGTTTGGTTTCAGCACAGAGAAGCTTCTAGAAAAACCTCTTCAGTCTTTGAGGATGTGAACGCTGCTTTTCTCTTAAAACCCACAGGACGAGAGAAATCTGGGAACAAACTCACGTCCTCATGAATATCTGAAGTTTTGTGGGTCGTCTTTAGGCCAATTTAGATAAAATCACAATATGTTCTGCTGCAATATTCTAATCACAGACAGAGCAATATTTTTTTAATTCTCAGAATACAGGATAAAATGTTCTTCAGTAGATGTTTTCTGCTCTACACCAGTGCTAATAAAAAATTCAAGAGGTGAAAAGTAGCAAAAACAGAAAGACAAAGCAATAAAAATGAGTTTTTAGTGGCAAAAATGGACAAAAGCAAGAAAATTTGGAAAGGAAAGTGGCGAAAAAAAAATCGAAAAGTATTTGGAAAGTAGCAAAAATGGTCCAAAGGGAGAAAGACGAGTCAAAAATGAGTCTTAAAGTGGCAAAAATGGACAAAAGCGAAAAGAAAAATGGCAGCATAGAGGAAAATATTTGAGATGTAGCTAAAAATAGTCCAAAAGAATCAAATAAAAAAGTGGTAAAATGACCCCAAGAAGTAGCATTCAGATTAGTTTAAAGTGGCAAAAGTGGGCAAACCAAGTAAATTTGGCAAGGAAAGTGTCAAAAATTTGGAAAATATTTGGAAAGTGGCAACAAATGATCCAAATGAGGCAAAGACAAGTGAAAAATGACCTCAAGAAGAAGCAACAAAAATGAGTTTTAAGTAGCAAAAATTGGACAAAATCAAGAAAACTTGGCAAGAAAAATGGCAAAGAACCTGGAAAAGATTTGGAAAGAAGCAAATGGTTCATATGAGGGAAAAAAAAGTGAAAATTTAACAAAATGTGCAAAAAGCAGCCACGAGAAAAAAAAGAAAATATTAATGGGTTAACGTAATAAAAGTGAGGATTTCTGCTTCAAAGTGCAAATGCGCAAGAAAAGGCTTCACCTTTGCCAGCTGCCTTATGGCGCTTTTCCACTATACAATTCCAGCTCTACTCTACTCGTCTCTACTGGGTTTGGTTATCTTTTCCTCTAGCCCGACTACAGACTCACGGTGGGCGTGGATCTTATAACACAGCTGCGCTAAAGTGCTGCGCAGAAGTGTGTGCATGTTCATCTATAACGCCACACAAACATAATTTTGTACTAACATATGTGCCACCGTGGTCTTTAAAGGAAAAAAAAAAGCTTTAAAAAGATTTCATTAAAGTAATACAGCGGCTCAATGTTGGGCGTCATGACAACGGAGGTAAACAACAGCCTGGTGCTGCTGCACGCGGAGGAAAACGAAGGAGCTGCTTCCTGACATCAACTCTTCCCTGGATCCAGTGAGATCACTTTAATTTTTGATTTTTGGGCCTGGTATAGCAGAGATTTGTTGTTGATCAATCATTCTTCTTTGAACTGGTTTTCCTTTTTGGTTCCCTGTGGATTAATGGACTGATTGGTGCTTAAAGACTCTCGTGGCAGACAGATCGCTCCTGCACCGACCAACTTTGATTTAATTTAAAAGACTCTTTAAAGCCAACTATCTTTGCTGTTAACTTCTTTTTGCTTTAAAAAGGACTTTTATCTTCTTTAGGAATCATGAAGGAGCATTTTAGGGCTGTATTTTGTCTTCATTCAGTCTGGTTCTGTGCCGTCAGGTTTAAATGTCATTAAAAACCCGTCGCTGACTTATTCCTTTGCCTCTTGTAAGTGATTTGTTCAGAGTCAGAAGCTGCAGAAACGACATTCTCTGACCAATGAGTGACCGGCAGTCCGTCCACGTCACCTTTTAGTATCAGCTTTACTCTCTTAGAACCAGGGTAGAGCAGGTACTAAAAACTGGCGTCTGACGTGTAGTACCGCGCTAATGGAAACGCAACACAAACTGGGTAGAGGAGAGTAGAGTAGGGACAAGGCGAGTCAGTGGAAAAGGGCTGATAGATGATAAAAGCTGGACTTAACAACAGAGCTGATTTGTCGATCGAATTTAAAATCACTGTCCATCTTAAAACCCAAGTTTGACAAAAGTGGCTTAATTCAAAGAGCCAACACTTCAGAAACAGTTTGTGCTTTGATAGAGAGAGTTCACACAAACCTAAGCCTGTTAGCCCGTTAGCCTGTTAGCCTGTTAGCGTGATGGAGTGTAAGCTGGTGTTTACCTTGTTGGACCACTTGTAGGCCTGCAGCAGCTGTGAGTATAGAGGAGTTTTGTCCTGGACTGGATCCAGACTGAGGAGGCCGCTGTTGTGGAGAGGGAGAGACTCTGAGGGGCGACCGACGAGACCGCTGAGACGCTCCAGCTCACTGAGAGACACACAGGTACAGACAGGTACAGACAGAGAGACGGGTTAATGTCTGTGCACAGATTCTCCATAAACAGACTGAATCTATTCTGAGCACTGTTCTCCTGATGTTTGGTGTCTACTCGAAATTAGGGACGGGTACTTTTCACATCAGAACTGATTCAGTATCATTACCCAGCACTCAATGGTACTAAATTTTAGTACTTTTGTGTGAGGTAAAAAATGTTAATTTGTTAAATAATAAAATCTTAAAATATTTCAATTTAATATATGGGTCAATGACGTGACGTCCCTTTTTTTGTGTCCCAGTGCAATATTTCCTTCCATCATGAATTGAGTATTTCATCACATGTATTTCTTTATTCTATGAAACCTGTGTTATTTGAACACATCTTTAAACTATTAAAATATAACATGTTTTTTTGTGTTTTGGTTCCTCAAACCCCCAAAATGTCAGGTGGTGCAACCGTCCTGACAAGTATCCACAGTAATTAAACTCTAAAAATTGAATGTCAGTTATTGTAAATGGAAATTAAAAATACAGTGGCACTATTTTATGCTTGAACCTTTTTAAATAAAACATTCTTTGCAAATAAAAAGAATTTTAAAGCTGTTGAGAAATGTAAAAAACTTTTGTCCCGTAATTTTCACCTTGTCAAATGTCAGGGTGGTGCAACCGTAACATTAGACTTTTATTTTAAAGTGAAGAGAATAAAACAGGAAACAGGAAACTGCATCAGCCAGAGGAGCCCAAATGACATTTGTGACCAAGTGGAAAAGTTTGTAGATTTCTCTGAAATACTGATAAAAAAGGTTTTTTCACTTCATTGGTGACTGGAACAATTTCCATGTCAGGTGGTACAACCAATGTAATAATGTGAAATGTTATTTTAACATGAAATTATTCATCTTATTCACAAATAAAAGAAATGAAACACACAAAATGAAAATGTATGAGTCACTACAGACACTTGAGAGATACTTGCCAATAATTTCACACAGAAAAAATAACAGAAACATATAAATATATTTTCATATATTTGGTTGCGTCACCTGACATTTTTGGGTGCTCAAATTAAAAATACTAAAAAATAATGAACCTAAAAACTTTGAAATGTTGGTCAACTACTGAAATCTGTTAGAAAACATGATTCTTCTCTCAGAAATATGTTTTTATCCATTTTCAAAGAACTTTTTAAAAATACGTTTTTAGACCCTCTTTTTGTCATTGACCCTTATATATGTTTTCCTTTTTGATCATAAAATCATATCTGCAAAACTGGCACCTTAGTGTCAGCAGCAAATAAAAGTTCTGTCAGAATCTGTATTAATCCAAACGTCACAAAATCTTATTTAACTTTCAACTTTTAACCTTTTAGGTAGAAGTCATATTCATGCACAAGAGGAACATATTTGAGGGATGGGTTTCCTGTTTTTCTTTTTCTTAATGTATGATGTGAGGCATTATTCACGTTTACGTCATAGAATATTTTCTCCTTTGACAGAAAAGGAATGTTTTAGATGTATGTATGGTTTATAAAATCACTTTGTCATCTTTGGGTATCTGGGTATTTTTGCAGTAGGTTTTCTTTTTAGAGTTTTCAGAACATGGTCACCCTGTGTATGTGATGTTAAAATGATATCTGTGCGTATTGGTTGTATTTAAAAGAATGAATACTAAAGTGTTTTTGAGTGACAGTGTTTGAGATCACACAGGATGATATCAAAGTGACGTACAAGTAGAAAAAAAATGATTATTTTTTTCTGTTCATAAGCTCTGAGATGCAAAGTATTCGATCATAACTTTATTTTCTCACTGTTGAATCAGTTTGGATGGAGGGGAAATTTAATCAGATGAGTGTCTCAGCTGCAGTGTGACTCAGCAGTGTCAGACACGCAAGAGAACAGCGCCTCCTGGTGGTGAAATGGTAACATGATTAAGGCAGAGAGTGAGTACACTGCAGCATTTATTAAACCCTCTGATCCAAACTGGGTTATATCGGGACATATTCGCCAGCTGGGCGGTTCCAGGAAATTAAACTCGGCAGTATTTTTATTATCAAACACTGTGAGGGAAACATCTCAGACTTTAATATCATAACACGCTTTAAACTAAAAAAAGTAGGAGTGTTTCTAATCACCAACACCTTGATGTTTTCATTTTTAGCTCTCGTACAGAGGAAAGAAAAGTAAATTAGACTTAACCAAAGGATCGTAATATACGGGTCAATGACAAAAAGAGGGTCTAAAAACGTATTTTTAAAAAGTTCTTTGAAAATGGATACAAACATATTTCTGAGTGAAGAATTATGTTTTCTAACAAATTTCAGTAGTTGACCAACATTTCAAAGTTTTTAGATTCATTATTTTTTTAGTATTTTTAATTTGAGCACCCAAAAATGTCAGGTGGTGCAACCAAATATATGAAAATATATTTATATGTTCCTGTTATTTTTTCTGTGTGAAATTATTGGCAAGTATCTCTCAAGTGTCTGTAGTGACTCATACATTTTCATTTTGTGTGTTTTATTTCTTTTATTTGTGAATAAGATAAATAATTTGATGTTAAAATAACATTTCACATTATTACATTGGTTGTANTAATAATGTGAAATGTTATTTTAACATCAAATTATTTATCTTATTCACAAATAAAAGAAATGAAACACACAAAATGAAAATGTATGAGTCACTACAGACACTTGAGAGATACTTGCCAATAATTTCACACAGAAAAAATAACAGAAACATATAAATATATTTTCATATATTTGGTTGCACCACCTGACATTTTTGGGTGCTCAAATTAAAAATACTAAAAAATAATGAACCTAAAAACTTTGAAATGTTGGTCAACTACTGAAATCTGTTAGAAAACATAATTCTTCACTCAGAAATATGTTTTTTATCCATTTTCGTATTGACCCATATTTATTTCTCAATGCATGAACTTTAACAAACATCAAAACAACATTCTGTTGTTTGTGCTGAAATGTCGCAGTCATTTCACGAATTTCTTCGATATGAAAACCCTTGACTTAATTTAACCACCACTCAATAGGTTAACAACAACTACACAATGTTTTTTCTGAGCTAAAACCCAGCTTCAAGTATGGCATGAAAAATCTCCTTCTCTTCCCTTCACAGTCACAAAGATGTGTTTATGTACAAGAACATGGTACCAGTTGATTTTACGTGAATTGGTTCTCAGTACAACTGATGGATTTTGGTTGGACCAATAACACGGTAGCGAGCCAGAATCTAAGGATGCACCAATACCAGTATCAGTTTTCAGAAATCAGTGCCAATACCACGCTGAAGTACTTGTTTCGTACTCACAAATATCAGACAAATATTACAACAACAAATACAGCTACAAGTAAATTGGCGTCACTGGCTCCCAGGTAGAAAACTGCTGATTAGTAAAATGTCAGCAAACAGGCAAAACTACAGTTGATTGTCCCGAAAAGGCCATGTCAACAAAGAATAGCATTAATGAGAGAACACAAGAGGAGCAACTGCTGTCCACAAACATCTGCATATTTAAAGTTTGCACCTGGAAGTTACACAGAACTGGGAGAAAAATATTCAGTGGACCAATATTGAGTTGGGCACAGCAGAGCGACATCAAAACCTCATCCAGCTGTGAAGTCGGGGGGGGGGGGGGGCATCAAGGATTAGGGCTGTTTTACTGCCTCAGGCTGACTGTTATCATCGATGGGAAAATCAACGCCCTCTGGAGTGGTACAGTTTGAGTCCTGACCTCAGTCACCTCAAGTTATTCGTAAGGATTCAGCCACTTTTTCTGCAAAGTTATCAAACTATCTATACTCTGTTAAAGATACATTTGATACACAGATACATTTGAAGATAAGTATGACCTGCAGTGTTTCATTCTTATTCCTTTTTAATTCTATTTTGCTCTTTATTTATTTTAACTATTTATAATCTTATTTTTATTTAATATTCTAGGTTTTTTTTAAACTTATTTTTAACTTAAAAAAATATATTTTCGTGCTGTGCATTGGTCTCTATTATAAAATCTTTTCTCCACCTACGGTTTTTGACTTTCTCTATTCACTGTTTTGTATGTGATTTATAAAAATTTGGTTCAATCACTGTGGAGCACTTAAAACTGCATTTGATTTGTATGAAAGATACTAAATAGATAAAAGTTGATTGAGTGATTAACATTTCAGGATGTCTGTAACTCAGTATTTACTCAGTATTTACACTCATTTAAAAAAATAGGCTGTAGTCTGGGTTTTGTAGTCCTGGTTTTGTGTTTTTGTAGTCCTGGTTTTGTGTTTAATAGTCCTGGTTTTGTGTTTTTGTAGTCCTGGTTTTGTGTTTTGTAGTCCTGGTTTTGTGTTTTGTAGTCCTGGTTTTGTGTTTAATAGTCCTGGTTTTGTGTTTTGTAGTCCTGGTTTTGTGTTTAATAGTCCTGGTTTTGTGTTTTGTAGTCCTGGTTTTGTGTTTAATAGTCCTGGTTTTGTGTTTTGTAGTCCTGGTTTTGTGTTTAATAGTCCTGCTTTTAGGTTTTTTAGTCCTGGTTTTGTGCTTTGTAGTCCTGGTTTTTGTAGTTTTTGACTTACTTGAGGTCTCTGTTGACTGATTTAAACAGTTAAAAATAAGATTTAGTACTGGTTTTTGTAGTTTTTTGACTCACTTGAGGTCTCTGTTGACTGAATTTAACAGTTAAAAATGAGCTGTAGTCCAGGTTTTGTGTTTTGTCCTGCTTTTTGTAGTTTTTGGACTCACTTGAAGTCTCTGTTGACTGATTTTAACTGTTAAAAATGAGCTGTAGTCCAGGTTTTGTAGTCCTGGTTTTTGAAGTTTTTGAGGTCTCTTACTTGAGGTCTCTGTTAGCTGCTTTTAACTGTTAAAAATGAGCTGTAACCTGGGTTTTGTAGTCCTGGGTTTTGTAGTTTTTGAGGTCTCTGTTGACTGATTTTAACTCTTAAAAATGAGCTGTAGTCCAGGTTTTGTAGTCCTGGTATTTGGACTCACTTGAGGTCTCTGTTTACTGATTTTAACGGTTAGAAATGAGCTGTAGTTAGGGTTTTGTGTTTTGTAGTCCTGGTTTTGTGTTTTGTAGTCCTGGTTTTTGAAGTTTTTGAGGTCTCTTACTTGAGGTCTCTGTTGACTGATTTCACATGTTAAAAATGAGCTGTAACCTGGGTTTTGTTGTTTTTGAGATCTCTGTTGACTGATTTTAACTGTTAAAAATGAGCTGTAACCTGGGTTTTGTAGTCCTGGGTTTTGTAGTTTTTGAGGTCTCTGTAGACTGATTTTAACGGTTAGAAATGAGCTGTAGTGCAGGTTTTGTGTTTTGTCGTCCAGGTTCTGTGTTTTGTAGTTCTGGTTTTTGTAGTTTTTGAGGTCTTACTTCAGGTCTCTGTTTACTGATTTTAACTGTTAAAAATGAGCTGTAACCTGGGTTTTGTGTTTTGTAGTCCAGGTTTTGTGGTTTGTAGTCCAGGATTTGTAGTCCTGGTTTTTGAAGTTTTTGAAGTCTCTGTTGACTGATTTTAACTGTTAAAAATGAGCTGTAGTCCAGGATTTGTAGTCCTGGTTTTTGAAGTTTTTGAAGTCTCTGTTGACTGATTTTAACTGTTAAAAATGAGCTGTAGTCCAGGATTTGTAGTCCTGGTTTTTGAAGTTTTTGAAGTCTCTGTTGACTGATTTTAACTGTTAAAAATGAGCTGTAGTCCAGGTTTTGTGGTCCTGGTTTTTGTAGTCCAGGTTTTGTGTTTTGTAGTCCAGGATTTGTAGTCCTGGGTTTTGTAGTTTTTGAAGTCTCTGTTGACTGATTTTAACTGTTAAAAATGAGCTGTAGTCCAGGTTTTGTAGTCCTGGTTTTTGTGGTCCTAGTTTTTGGGACTCACTTGAGGTCTCTGTTGACTGATTTTAACTGTTAAAGATGAGCTGTAGTCCAGGTTTTGTAGTCCTGGTTTTTGTGGTCCTAGTTTTTGGGACTCACTTGAGGTCTCTGTTGACTGATTTTAACTGTTAAAGATGAGCTGTAGTGCAGGTTTTGTGTTTTGTAGTCCTGGGTTTTGTGTTTTGTAGACCTGGTTTTTGTAGTCCAGGTTTTGTGTTTTGTGGTCCTGGTTTTGTGTTTTGTAGTTTTTGAGGTCTCTTACTTGAGGTCTCTGTTGACTGATTTTAACTGTTAAAAATGAGCTGTAGTTAGGGTTTTGTGTTTTGTAGTCCTGGCTTTTGTAGTCCAGGATTTGTAGTCCTGAGTTTTGTAGTTTTTGAAGTCTCTTACTTCAGGTCTCTGTTGACTGATTTAAACAGTTAAAAATGAGCTGTAGTCCAGGTTTTGTAGTCCTGGTTTTTGTGGTCCTGTGTTTTGTAGTTTTTGAGGTCTCTTACTTGAGGTCTGTGTTGACTGATTTAAACAGAAATGAGCTGTAGTCTAGGTTTTGTGTTTTGTAGTCCAGGATTTGTAGTTTTTGAGGTCTCTTACTTCAGGTCTCTGTTCACCGCCTGCAGGTTGTCGTGAAACTCGGCCATAAACTGCTTCTCTCGTCCCTCCAGAGTTTCCCTGTTCTTCATCCCATCTTTGAGGAACTCGAAGACTCTGCTGACGCTCGAGCGCAGAGCCTGGATTCCGCTGATCGCGTGAGAAAAAGCGTCAAGATTCACCCCGACGTTCACTCCGTCCGCCATCTTCCCTTCTTCTTCTCCTCTGACAGGGAGGAGGCGCGCGCTGATGACGCAGAAGAGCCCGGAGACTACAGCGCTTTGTTTACATTTTTTATGCATCAAACTTTTGGTTTAGCTTCGGTTTACCTCAAGTTTTTTTTTGGATTTAAACCCTCTTCAAATTAAATAAATAAATAAATAAATAAATGATAATAAAAAAAATAAAAATTCTACCAGTTAAAAAACAAAGAAACAAAAAAAAAAAGATTTTCTGTCATTATTTTATAAATATGACATTATACCTTTTAGTTATGTCTTAATATCTCATTATTAAAAGATAGTGTCTCATAATAATGACTTAAAAACTGATTCATCTACTTTTTTACTGGTGGAAATGAGCTTCTATGACTCAAAAAAAGCTAATAATAATAATAATAATTATAATAATAATAAAGTACTAATAATTATAATGATAATTATAATAATAGCAAACAGTAACTTTTCATAATATTTAGCACCAAACCATGTTCAAAAAACAAATTTATTTATTTTTTATGTGTTACTTCCACCTGGATTTACAGACAATTTCTACTGGTGGAAATGAGCTTCTATGATTTAAAAAAAGCTAGACACCTTTAGCAAATAATAATAATAATAACAATAATAATAATAATAATAATAATAATAATAATAATAATTATTATGATGATGATAATAATAAACAGTAACTGTTTGCAACATTTAGCACCAAACAGTGTTTAAAAAAACATTCATTTTTTAATGTTACTTTTAACCAGCTTTACAGACATATTCATGAAATTTTTGATATTAACGTTTCTAATAAAAATGTATTGTGACTGTTAAATTTAATTTCCTCTTTAATTTCCTCCTCTCTCCTCTAGGGTTTAAACTCTCAGGGACTTCAAAGGTTAGAGCAAGGATCACCACCTTAAAAACTTTTTTCTTGTAAACCAAATTCTTGTTGTAATTTATTAAGTGTTTTAACAGCTCGTCGATCCTCCTGCACCATGGTTGAGTTTTATTCCATCATTGAACTGGAGTCAAACTGAGAGAGAACAGACGTAGATGGAGATGAAAATGCATGTGGAATATTAATATGTTTTTCAGAACTGGAAAATAAATGAAGCACAGACAAGCTTTGGGCTCAATCTGATAACTGCCTGTGTTTAAATTAACTTCCTCCAGGCTGCGAAATGTTGTTACCTTTAAAATAATATAACGCTGCAAATGTACATCTACACTTCCTCTGTGTCATTCATTTCATTCTGCTTCTTAATAGTTGTTCAATTTTATTTCCATCAGAGCTGGATGAAGTAAAATGAAATTAACTGTGGAAAGGAGGAGGCAGAGAGAGAGAGAGAGAGAGAGAGATGGGTGGAGAGAGAGAGTCAGTGGAGCTCAGAGAGGTTTATCTTCAGGTGGAGAGAGAAGAGGGGGAGGAAGAGTGAAAGAGCAGGAGGAGATTAGAAAAGATAAAGAGGAGTACGGAAAAGAGGAACAGAGGAGGACAAAAGAAGAAGGAGACTCTGAGGAGGAGCATGAGGAGGAAAGAGAAGAAGAAAAGTTGATCACGATGAAGGATTGATGAAGATTTTCAGCGTTTTCGTGTTTGTTTGATCAGATTATTGAGATACGAACAGACAGACATGTGGATGGACAGGTGAGTGACTCTCAGAGAAACAGAGATGGAGAGAGAGAGAGAGGGACAGACGTGTGGAGGGGAAAAGGTGCAGGTGGTCCAGGTCTGAACTGTGATTTAAAGGTTGAGCTCCTGAAGGAGGAGGAGGTTAACGCTCCTCTATGGTTTAAAGTTCGACTTAAAGGTTCAGTTTGCATGAAGATCTGTTTCCTCTGAGCTCAGGCAGAAAGAGAGAGAGAGAGAGAGAAACTCCTCTTTAAGATTTTATCTCAATTAAAGAGACACAAAGACAGATACAAAGGTTAAAAGGAAGCAGGACATGATAATAGTGTCATGGTTTATTTTCCTCCAAAGAGAAAAACAGGTGTAAGAGGAAAAAGTGCAGAGTGAACAAGAGCTGTGAAGAAAGGATGGTTCTAAAAACACAGGTTTGAACAGGAACAGATTAAGACCCACGTGTGAAATATGGGATGAGTCGCAAAGAAGACGTGTGTAAGAAAACCCTGACAAATTTAGATAACGACAGGAAAGAAAAAAATGCACCATTAGAGGAAGATAGATACAATTCTAGAGCTGCACATGTGTGGAAATGATGTGCTACAAAGCAGCGGGGAATATTTCAAGACGTGTGTCAGGCAGGAAAGAGAACAGACAGGTGTAAAAAAAAGACAATTTTAGAGACAGACATGTTTGGGAGAGGATAAATCCAGACAGAAATAAAAATGGGTTAGAAAAGGGACAGAACTGTACACAGAAATGTGCAAAAAAATGTCAGTTTTAGAACAGTACAGAAAAAATCAGGAAAAAAAACAGGTTTTAAAAAAGAGAATTTTAGAGGTAGAAAGGATGTGCAACTATTCTGTGGGTTTAATCACAGTTTTAAGAGACATACATGTGTTAAACAGGACAAGACAGGACTATAGCAAGCAAAGTAAGGACAGATCTAGATAGACAAGTCTAGAAAATGATCATTTGGAAGGTGAACGGGTCAAGAAAAAGTGAATTGAAGAGAGAAAGAGAGATGTTTGTGAAAAAGGAGAATACCAGAGATAGACAGGTTAGAGTAATGTGTTTCAACTAAAGAGAGATACGTGGAAAGAGACAGATCTAGAAAATGACAGTTGAGGAAAAAAAGGGCAGATCTAGATAAAACAGGTGTGTTTGTGTGGGTGGGTGGGTGGNAGACAGGTCGGCTACAAAAAAAAATCTAGATAAAGACAGGTTGGCTACAAAAAAAATCTAGATAAAGACAGGTTGGCTACAAAAAAAAAATCTAGATAAAGACAGGTTGGCTACAAAAAAAAGAAACAGATCTAGAAAAAGACAGATTGGCTACAAAAAAAGAGACACAGATCTAGAAAAAGACAAGTGTAGGCATCTTGAAAATGTAGATAGAAATCTAAATCTAGAGCAAGACCGATGGGTTGCACAAGAAACCATAAAAGAAGGACAGATCTTGAAAAAAAAAAACAGGTGTAGGCATTAAAAAGTACAAGTCTAGAAAATGACAGGTGTGGAAAATGGACAGATCTAGATTAAGAAGTGGAAAAAAAGGGCAGATCTAGATAAAGAAGTGAAAAAAAGGGCAGATCTATAAAAACACAGGTGTGAGTGTAAATGTGTTTGGTGTGAGAGCTGGGCTAACAGATCTACAAAAAGACAGGTGGGGAAAAAGAAGTCTAGATAAAGACGAGTGATTACAGATGGGGGTAAGGAGGTGGCTCTAGAAAAAAAAAAGGTGTGGGAAATATCCAGAGAAATACATGTGTGCCACAAAGGAAAGTTTTGTTTAAGTGTGTCTGAATAATCTTGAAGCAATCTTGAGAAGTTTGGTGGAAAAAAAGAGAGAGACAGGAGTTTAGAGAGACAGACAGGTGTAGCTGTATTAGACTGAGATGCACAGTGAGACAGGTGGAGAGATTTTCAGAGCGGAAGGTTTGAGGAGATGCATATGCAGACAGACAGGTAGACGAACAGGTGAACAGACAGATCTGTTTCTCTGTGTTTCAGTAGCTGAAGTTTTACGGAGCAAAAACAGAAGTAACAGCTCCTTCAAACTGAGCCGACTCCTCATAAAGAAGCTCATACACCAAGTTCCTGTTTCTGCAACACAAACTTTGTTTTAATAAAGCAGAGAAACAGGCCGAGTCTCTGAGTCTCAGTTTAATCATCTGTGTTGATGTTCATACACAAACACACAGACAGGGCAGAGGGACAGGTGCAGTCACCTGCAGAGACACATACAGACCTATAGGAAGGAGGAACAGGAACAGGATCTGTTTTCATATCCCACATTATTTCTCTGGGGGAGACACACAGCTGCTCACACACAACTTTACACATATGAAAGTTTATATTTATGTATCAGAGATAGCTGTCCGACCTGGCTTCAGCTCTGAAACTGCAGATTTAAGCTGCATCAGGTTTACAGAAACATTTGAACCTCATTTGACCTCATTGAGATGGACCCGAGGGTGAATCCACATTAAGGTTTTTAAGACAATCAGACCTCATCCAACCCTGTTTTAAGAGACCTGAGGACAAACTGACCCTGGTAGAACTTGAGACAAACTTGACAAACTTGAGGGGAGTTTGACCTCATTTTACTAATTAAGATACCTAGCACAACAAACCTACTCTCCTGAGTTAAATGCACACGACCTGGTGAGTGTTAACTATCCTTAGGTTGATGTAGACAAGGTTAGAGTATCATTAAATCTATTTGATAAAGTTGTATAAATCTTATTTTTAGGACGAACAGTCTCAGGGCAGATTTGTTTATAGGTCTTTCTAAATGAGGTCGAATAAGTTGTAGCTGTCCTCAAGTCCAAACAGAATTGTCCATAAGTAAAGCCATTTTCAGGTTTAGCAGTCCAAGGGTCAAATTCACTTCAGGTCTCTTAAAACTGGCTCGAATGAGGTCAAACTATTTTCTGGTTTAACTGTCCTCAATTCTATTCAAAATGGTTTAAAATGAGGTCAATTTGTACTCAAGTCGAACATCTATGGGATGAGTTTCTCCTAAAGCATATAACGTAAATCTCGAACTCCTTTGGTCGATTTACTCTCTGGTGTGTTTAAATTGGCTTCAGGTCGAGTTGTCCCCGAGTCAAACAGTACTAAGGAATATCTGTCAGAGAGTCTTTATGTTTTAGGTTCACTGTCAAAATTGTACCAGGACTGTTTAAACCAGGTCATATGAGAACCAACTGTTCTCAAGCTTCAGTAGTTGGGTCTTAAATGTCTTCAAATCAATTGTCCATAGATCTGGCAGTCCTAGGGTCGACTTGACCTCAGGTTTTTTAACACTTGGTTTACCATTTTCAAGTCAACCTGGTTTAGATCATTCTTGTTCTCAAGTCAGTCCTTCTTAAGGTGATGATCCTAATGTTGATTTGACCCTCAGCTCTAACTAAACCAGCTCTAATGAGGTCCAACTGATGTCTAACTGTCTTCAGGTCTGTTAGTTTTAAGGCTTTATTTACCCCAGCTTCAACTATCCTCTAGTTTCACTAACTCTTGTGTATTGTGGGGGGGCTGATGACCTAGTGGATTGGGTCACACGCCATGAGGTCCACCCTCAAGCGGGTGGCCCTGGTTCGAGTACGGCCTGCGGCCTGTTTCCTGCATGTCACTCCACACGCCTCCCCCCTTTCCTGCTCTATCCACTGTCCTCCTCTATCCGTTAAAGGCAAGAAAAGCCCAAAAAATACCTTTAAAAAAACCTCTTGTGTACTGTGATAATGTCCAACAAGGTTGAACTGTCTTTTGGTACAATGAGAATGAGGTCAAATGAACCAGGTCCAATGAGGTCAAGTGAGAGATGTCTGATTACCTGGGTTTATCTAGGCTTGGTCCAAAGAAGTTTTTCTATCCTTCTTAAAACTCGATGAGGTCTTTGTGTCTTCAAGTCCCCTTGGACTTAAACCAATGAGGACAAACCGTTTCCACATCCATCGTCTAGTTACCGTAGGTCAGTCAGTATCTGGGCAATCTGTCTTCAGGTCTATTTAGGTCGTTTTCACACCTAACCAAGTGGACTCGGTTCGATTGGGGAGCTGAAAGTTGCAACACTGTTGCATTTGTCATATGATCCGGTTCTGCTTTCACACTAGGATTTCTGAAGCGCACTGAACCTTTTGAGCCGCATCACATGGTTGAAAGGACCCCCGCCCGGAAAAACAACAACGAACATGGAGCAACGCATGTTGGGTTGGATGCTGTCTCTCATGTTATTGTTTTACATGCACATGACTTTCCAAGCGATCTAATATTACCGCCTGGTGAGGCAGCGACGTCTGCATTTTGCGCTGAGAGTGAACTGTGCGCGAGACTTCCTCCACCCAAGATGCATCGTGCATTGCGTCACAACGTCATATCCTATGTACATGTCCCTACATCCTGTGGTCCACTGAGCTTTCACACTGTATACGAACCGAACCAGGGATCACTTGCAAGCGAACCGAGACCCTCGCTTTCAGGCGGACCAGAGTTCGCTTTTTTGGTCCGCACCAGAGTTAGGTTGAGCTTTCACACCAACCCAAATGAAGCGGACTATCCGAGGAAACGAACTCTGGTCTGTTTTAAACAGACCAAACAGCTCTGATGTGAAAGCGCCCTTAGTTTCCTCTTGAGGTCAAACTGGACCAAGTTCTCAGGTCTGTCTGAACCAGAATGAGGTGGCCCACCATCATCAGCTCGGTCTGGAAAACCTTTAATCGGTCTCACTGCCTTCAGCTCTTCCTGGAAAAGGTTCGTTGGGGTCCCCTCAGGTCTTACCCGAGCAGCTCAACAAGCTCCTGCTGTCTTTCCCGTAAACTGTCCTCAGGTATCACTCTTTGCTGACCTGAGCACCAGCTGCCCTCTGGTCAAAATGCTCATGTGTTCGGGGCAAAAAAGGCTGAATGTCGACCCAGTTGTCATGTGTCTGATTGTTTCTGTGTTGCTATGTTTCAGACTGGACGTTTGTGAAGCATCTTCAGGTCTGACTGGAGGCTTCAGGTGTTAGACATCACCTGGTAACCATGATAACCTGTCCGAGGACGGCGGAGGAGAACTGACCCTTTGGATTGAAAATGTGGGAGGTGACTTTGAAATGTGACCTCCCCAGACTCTTCCAGTCCGTCTGACTGTCAGACCACCATGTCCCGGCCCCTCCCCCGCCTCGCCTGGATCCTGCTCCTGCTGCCGGCGTTGGCCCGGGGTCAGAGCGGCGGTCAGTTTGATGTGTGTCGATCTCTTCGCGTTTCGGAGGCGGGACCAGGATGGGAGTTTTACGCCTGTCAGCCTCCTCCTGCCAACATGAAGGAGGTGATGCAGATCAAAGTCGACCCCCCTGGCATCACCTGCGGGAACCCACCTGAGAGATTCTGTACACTGGTAAGAACACACACTAAACACACACTTAACACACACACACATAGTGGAACGCTATCATTCCAACATTTTAACTTTTTCTATGATAATAGATATTAAAAATAAACTCTGACCCTCAGTCTCGGGCTGTAAATGTCAGCTGAAGATTTTTTTCAGCTGACATTTCTTCTTTTTTAATAATATGAATGAATCCTTCAAAGGTCAAAGGCCTGAATTCAAAGAGACAGTCTTTTTTAGAAAGAGAGGGAGGTGACACACAATGTGACTATTTTTTTTTACAAGATATAATAAATCTAGAATCGAGGATACTTAAGTTTTCACACTCGTTTTCTGCTGTACTTCCACCTCACTCATTTCCAAGTCTTTCTTTGAGTCTGAAAGCGTGAATGTGTCTCTGTCAGCTCCCGGTGTTTCAGATTAAAGAGCGACCTAATAAAACAGATATATCCAGTTTACAACAGCTGTTC
Source organism: Thalassoma bifasciatum (assembly GCA_008086565.1). Lineage (NCBI taxonomy): Eukaryota > Metazoa > Chordata > Actinopteri > Labriformes > Labridae > Thalassoma > Thalassoma bifasciatum. The sequence continues at coordinate 56,924 of RPOG01001987.1, forward strand.
AAACACAGAGGAAGTCATGGGGAAAACATCCTGATTTAGTTTGATATACGTTTATATATTAGGGGTGTAACAATTTAGTTTAACAACAATTTGATTTGTATCATGATCTGTGGTTGCTGATACAATTCCAGGAGGTAGTAGTTAGGGTGACCAAAAGATCTGTTTTTGCCCAGGTATGTCCTCCTTTTTGGCCGTAAAATCATGTCAGGGAAGATTTTATAAATTTCCCCAAAATATTATTCTACAGTCCATTGATATATATATATAATAAAGCGCCACAATAAAGTATGACATGAAAAGTTAAAATTTTGAGATAAAAGTTAAAATTTGAGATAAAAGTCAGAATTCTGAAACAAAAAGTCATAACTTTGAGATACAAAGTCAAAATTTTGAGATAAGAATTTAAAATTTTGAGAAAAAAAGTCATAATATTGCGATAAAAAGCCAAGTCCAAATTTTGAAGTAAATTAAAAAATTTGAGATAAAGTCAAATTTATAAGAAAAGAAAGTCTAAACTCGAAATAAAAAGTCAAAATTGAGCTAAAAAAATGAGATAAGAAGTTAAAATTTTGAGAATAAAGTCATACCCTAGAGATACGAAGCCCAAATTTTGTGATATAACATCTCAAGTTTGAAATAAGGTCAAAACTTTAAAATAAAGTCAAAATTTTGAGATAAGAAGTCCTAACTTTGAAATAAAACAAAGTTGAAAAATGTAAGATTTCATAGTCAAAATCATGAGGGAAAAAAGTCAGAAGGTCAAGTGAGAAAGTATCTTGAAAGTAGCAAATAGAAATTTTTACTTTTTACCTCAAAAGTTTGACTTAAGTCAAAAGAATAGTCTATTCAAAGCCAACATTTATTTTTGTTGTTGTCTTACTGCCCTCTACTGGTCTGGTGATGTAATACAATTACTTTTATTTTTCCTCTGTACGTCATTTGTCTAATGTTCATGATTTATCTGGGTCTTTGGCCGCCTGGTGGGAATACAAACATACAAAAGGGCCTCAGGATCCATGTAGAACCTGGACCTTCAGGTCACAAAACACGTAATGTTTGTTCTTCAGGGTAAAAAAGGAACAACCGTTGCTATCTATAAAATTCACAGCAATCAAATCAAATCAGGCAGCCAACTGACCCTGTTATGAATACATCACAAATATGTTGGTCGTATTAATTTAGCTTCCGATGACACTAATATGACATTGAGAAAGTACTGTTATATTAAAGACATTTCGGTAATTACCTGCCAATCAGCTCCTGACCCCTCAGAGTTCTCTAGTGACCTCCTGGGGGGTCTTAACCCACAGGTTTAACACACAAAGAGTCCTGCTGTCGCTCTAATTGTGCCTTTGGGAAGTCACGTCTGAATTATTGATTAAGATGCAAAAATTTAACGTGAATTATTGATCCATTAGAATCCCCACTAGATAGTAACTGTTCTCCACTTCATAATGAGTCAGTTAAAGCCTGGTTCTAGCTTCAGACGCTCTAATATTCATAAATACACTTCAGGACAAGATAAATGAGCAGAGAAGATGAAAATAAAAGGGACTGCCATGTTGAGCAGGAACCCTGAAGTCAGTTTCTGTAAAGATTTGATCGACCTGCAGACTTCAGCAGAAAGACGCAGGTTTATCTCGTTACTAAGAGTCAGTCAGGGTTAGTTAGTGCTGGTTTAAGTCCTCTGAATCTTTGGTGTGACAGTTGGCAGCTGCAGCTAAAGTCTTTAACACACATACTGATCAGATTAGCATCAGTGCTAATCTCTCTCCCTCTATCTCTTACACTCACACACACAGATAAAGAAAACTTTGCTCAGTTGTTGCTTTTTGTTTCTGTCTTTTTATCCTGAAAATCACAGAAAATTCAAGAAACTGATGAGTTGTATTTAATAAAAACAACCTTGTCTGACTAAAACATGCTGGACGTTATATCACTAAACCTGTGTTTAATCATGGGTTGTAAAATCAGCCTGCTCTAAAATACCTTGAAATCTTCACCAGATCTTGAGTAATGATGACAAAGCAAAAATGCACCGAAAAAAAATCTGCGTTTACTGTAGATGGCGATATGACTGTAGGGGTTGTTTATACTACAAAAGTCTAGAGGTGGAAGAAGAGGAGCTCTTCATCTGGAGTTTATATCAAAAACTTTTTCTCTAATTGCAGAAAAAGTGCAATAAATGCACATTTTGTTGAAAGGCAGTTTGTAGATTCAGCAGCACAAGAACTAAAAGATAGGTCACTATTGTTGTTGTTTTTCCGTTTGGCACAGAGGAAATTTAATGCGTGTTTAATGTGCGAAGTTGAGAGTGACATCAGCATTTTCACTGAAAACGCCGGCTTGCCATTTACACAGCAACGGTGGAAACAGTGTTTCAGAGAAATTTCACTCTGGAGGGCTGAAAAGCAACAATACTTTTGTATTTCACCCTAAAATTGTTATCGTGACTTGTAGTTCTTTACAGTTATTCCTTGCTGTGTAAGTGTATGTGTAGGTTTATTCATATGTGTGTAAATCTGAATATGTTTTGGTATTCCCACTTACATATATGTATACACATGTAGATTTGGAAAAAAGAAGAAAAAGAAAAAAGGTGAATTGTATTCCTGATTGTTTTGCTAATTTTTTTCAATAAAAATAAAAGGGAAAAAAAAAATTGTTATTGTGGAAATGGCCCCTTGAACACATTGGAGGGATGGGCCTCAAACATCATGGTCTGACTCAAGCTATGACTCCCAACAGACCCCCAAAAGGCTAGCCAATCAAAGTGAGGGGGTTTGTGAAGCGAGGAGCCTTAAAGAGACAGTAGCTAAAAAAAAAATCCAATCCAACCTTTTTTGTTAAGCACTTTGAAACAACAACCAAAGTGCTTTACAGGTCGAAAGAAAACATAGAACAACTCTCATTAGATAAAAATCTCTGAAACCCACAACATGTAGAAATACGTTATCAATATTAAAGGCATAAAACCTAAGTAAAATGAAAATTAAAAAGGCCATAAAACAATAAAACATCAGATAATTAAAATGAGATAAAACAATATAACAAGGTAAAAAATCGATAAAATAAAATGTATCAAATGGAGGTATTCTAAAACACTCACGTGGGAGGAAATGAGTTTTTTTTTTAGATGTGAATAATGTAAAGCTGCTACGGGGGCACCAGAGGGACAAAATAAAGTCTTAAAAAATAAACGTTACAATCAAATTGATGGTGTCATAAGTGGGGGACCTAGAGTGTTAAAGTGGTTTTAATTCAACACATTTGATTTCAGTTCTACTATTTCATATCTAGTCTCAGGCTTTGATATGGTTTTGCTCCAACACTCAAAGATCTGAGGTCACTGAGGAGAAACTGTTTCCTTGTTCCACCAGAAATAAGGTCCAAATGTTCCCCAGCACTGACCCTGAATGATGTTCTATTATTGTTCTGCAGGAGAACCCTTACCTGTGCAGTGACGAGTGCGACGCCTCCAGCCCCGACCTGTCTCACCCTCCTCAGCTGATGGGCGACCGAGAAAGAGGGGGGCTCATCACCTACTGGCAGACGGTCACATGGTCCCGGTTTCCTGAGCCCCTTCTGGCCAATATCACGCTGTCCTGGAACAAAAGCCTGGAGGTTGTTGATGACATCACCATCACCTTTGAGTACGGCCGACCAACCAGCATGGTTCTGGAGAAATCTCTGGATAAAGGTGAGGTCAGAGAGGAGTCGTACTCCAGGGTGTGATCTGAAACCTGACGGATCCATCAAACTGTTAATGTGGTGTTTTTCAGGTGTGACGTGGCAGCCGTATCAATACTACGCCGACGACTGTCTGGAGGCGTTTGGTATGTCGCCCAAACGAGTCTCTGAGTTAGCGCCGAGTAACTTAACCAGAGTTATCTGTACTGAGCAGTACTCACGCTGGGTCGGAGCAAAGGTGGGTGACACTTTATTGAAACGGGCAATCCTACTGGTTCTACCCTTCAGATGTGATGGATGAAAAGTTGTGACTGTGTTTCTCTACAGGAGGAGAAGATGGTGGTGTTCGAGGTCCGCGCTCGGTTCGGGGTGTTTGCCGGTCCAAAACTGATAAACATGGACTCCTTGTTCATTCGTATGGAAACCATGAAGGGTCTGAGAGACTTCTTCACCTTCACAAACCTCAGACTGCGACTCCTCCGCCCGGCACTTGGAGGGACGTATGTCCAAAGAGATAACCTGCTGAAGTACTTCTACGCAATTTCCAACATCGACGTACCTGCCAGGTAACATCCGCTCTGTCTCAAACAGGTCGTAGTGACATGATAAGTTTCCCAATTGAGAGAAGTCGGAGAAAAGTTATCACCATAATCATTTGTCTGATATCTCTGGAGACAAAACTGGGAGGCTAAAAAGCTGGGAGTTAAAAATACTTTGTGAATGACTTGTGTTTCTCCTGCAGGTGTAAATGTAACCTGCACGCGTCTCAGTGTGTGTTACGCGATGCGACGCTGATGTGTGAATGCGACCACAACACAAGTGGTCAGGACTGTCAGCGTTGCAGCGAAGGGTTCAACCCCCGGAGCTGGAAACCAGCCTCATACCTGCCTCTGCCCACAGGCACTGCCAACATCTGTACGTACCTGAACACACCACAGACACCTGGATCTACACATTTGAACAAAGATACTCGAACACACTGGCAACATCCTGATAAATGTACACACCACTAACACCTGAGCATGCTTGAACACACCACTACAATCTGTGTGTGACTGAACACACCTCAGAGGTCTGGACGTACCAACACCTGATCAAACCTGAACCCTTTGAAAACATTTGTTTGTACCTGAACATACCACCAACACCTGTATCTACAAACACACCTGAACACAACACCAACATCAGGACACAACTAGGGTCCAACGTTACGGTTTTAGTCTCCTTTCCCTTCAGGGCAAGTGCTTCTTAAATCTATTTCATCCATCTATATTTCTACCTTCCCCAACTAGGACGTACTTTCTCTGGCTGTGAAGTGTATCAAGCATTTTGCTTTCAATAAACGTGGAACTAAAATCCATTGCCTGTCCCCTTTGTAAAGCAAAACACAACACTTCTTAAATGCCAAAGTCCCAAAATTGTGACAAGCAACACTGCTGAATTTAACAAGCCATAGCTGCAAATGTGGTGCCTCATGTAGTTAGTACTTTACATGAGGAGATGCCGGACATCTGTAACTACCATCTGAGCAATATTTGTGGGCGTGTTTCTGTTCAAAGTTTTGGAGTTTATAGAGTTTGTGACCGCCCCAAAGCAAATTTCAGCAAGAATTCAGCCGTTGATGAAGCACTTTGTCAAGTAATCGCAGACTCTGATTCTGAAGATGAATATTCAGTCGTCTAGTGAGACAGAAGTGACGTCGCTTCTGTGCGCAGCGGCAGCGAGTTTGTTTGTCATAACAGTCCATGTTTAACCTCTGGACATGGGAAGCAGCATTTTAGTCGACTTAAAATGCAAACTTTTGGAAATGCCAATCTAGAGTGGAATTAAGTCCCTCAGTGTTTCTGTGTAAATGCAGATTTTTTCCATAGCATTTCCGGTCGTTTTAGGTTGAAACGCTGTTGTGCAAACGGGACCTTAGAAAACGTCTATATATAACTTACAACACTGTTATAGCAGTGCCAACACCTGAACACACATCACTTGTACATTCCTGAGGATAAAACAGAATTCTTACGTACCTGAACACACTATCAACACCTGAACATATCAACAGCTTTAAGTGTGAGAGAACAAACTGCTGTTATATCTTTACCTGACTCACTGCCAACACCTGAGAAACAAGCTGTTGACTCATGCATGAGCTCTAACACACTGAAACACACTCTCATCACCTGTACGTACCTGAACACCTTCACACAGCTGAACACACTGACACACTGCCAAAACCATTCTAAACCTGGACGCACTGCCAGCACACGTTTCTAAAAACAGAACCTGCACCTTTAAGAACCTTAACAACCAGCTTACATCCACATGTAGCTCTAACACCTGTAACACCTGCACTGACCTGAATGTGCTGCCAACATCACAATGAGCTGCACAGTGGTGACATCATCGTTATGTGTTTTTTTCAGGCGAAGCTGCAGAATCAGTTGCCAGTAAGTATTCTTTTTTACATATTCAGCTGTTAGTCTGCTCACCTGTTCACCTGTCTGTCTGCTCACCTGTCCACCTGTCTGTCTGCTCACCCATTCCTTTCATTCCCTCCCCATCCCTGCCTCCACATCCGGTCAGAACAAGTAGCATGTAACGGTCAGTGATGCATCATGGGAGACAATATTCAAAAATGAAAAAGGAAGAAAGCAAAGTATTTACACCAGATAAGTTTAACAAACATGAATGCTCACGCTGAAATTACAACAAAATCTAATTGACTCAGGTTGGTCACATGTCCGATCACATGACTGGATAAATAAAATATCAGAGTGCATTCTGGGAGTAGAGTAAGAATGTTAATCTGTTGTTAACGCTGACAGATGGTGTGTGTGTTTAATCTGTATTAGTGTTCTTTAACCTGTAAGTCACACACAAACACTCACAGTCACATTCAGAGACACACAGAGAATGCAAAACTAAAATCCAAGCAAGTTTTTTTTAATTTCTTGAAGTAAGAATTATGTATTAAGACATGAAACTTCACTTTTCTTACCCCATTGCAAGCAATTCAGGTGTCTTTTCAGTTTTTAAGATCATGAAAAAGACTGGAACCATCAGGTGAATGTGGCTCACATTAAGTCTACGTAGACAACTTTTACTAAGAATGAGACAAATGCTTGCTTAGATTTCAGTTTTGCAGAGCATGCACTCTCTTCTTCAGCATCAAAGTCTTTGAGCATGTGTTATTATGTAGAGATCCTGCAGGATGCAACAGTGACCGACTATAAATTTAGCAGAACATAAAACAAATAGAACAACCTCGTAGCTGCCTGCCTCCCTGAAAAACATGCACCTGTGGTAAAGTGAGAATGTTTGAGTAGTTTGTGGAGTTGGTGACTGTTACAGAAACAGTAGAATCCAGCAAAGGTCTCTGCAGAACAGCATCAGGAGTGTCCACATCTCAGGCGTTCACTGCCTCCTGATTGGCTGAATAGGTTACCTGGTTACACCACTAAATGGGTGGAGTTCTCTGGTGGATCTAGACATATAAGATTATACATTTTTATGAGATTTGCCATGGATGAGGTTGGTTTGGCACATGTCAGATGGATTAATTTTTGGAAGGGGCATCAAAATGTTTCAAGGTTTAGGAGGGTGAAGAGGTGTCCAGACTCTGTTTGAGTGGCCCAATCCAAGCGCAAGAGTCGTAAAGTTTGACTATCCAAGTTAACACCAAACAGTAGATATTATATTCCCATGCTCAACCCAATCAAATAAAAATCTACTGCAACAAAATGCAAGACAAGAAAGTGGCAGCTTGTTGCACCAGTACCCAAATAGTTAATTTGGTGGAACAACAAGTTCCAACTCCGACAGTCGAAGTAGATAACTTAAATAATGGTGTTTGCTTAAGGCAGAGTCGATAGCACAGTCACAGTTACAGTGGCGGCAATCTTGATGGATTTACAAATGGATTACATTATCACACACCTTATTAACGTGGCTATGATTTAAGCTGAGTGTTTAAATCCCTTTTTTTTTTTGAAAAATATTCTTAAGTATGCAGTAAAATACATACTACATCTCTGAAATTTATAACAAACCAAGGCATTTGAAAATTGGTTGAAAATTGAGCGACCTACCGTGCTCCATTGAGTTTAATGTAATAAGTGATTGAGCAGCCCTGTAAAAAGATGGCCACCATGTGACATGTTCCTTCCCATTGGCTCACACTGTGCACAAGCCATCTAGTGTTTGTATATATCTATGGGTTTGCAACTTTAAGCAACCCAACTGGCAAGACATGCCCCTGGTTTGGAAGCACAGGCTTAACAGTTTTGGCTTTATGGGATAATATTTGATGTGATATTTTTGCCATTAAAGCCTTATTTTGATGGGACAGGCAAGTTGGGAAAGGAAATGTTGGTAGAGGATGAAGAGATGAGGGTCAGGGGCATTGTTCCAGACAGCTAAGCCAAACAGCGGCCCCCTTGATTGACCTTTTTATCGTCACTGGTACCAATCCCAAAGAGAAGTAGGTCAGTGTTGGACATATTGTTTCAGCTCAAAACATTTGGTTTGATTGAGATTTAACTAATTGTGTTCACAGTTGAAGTTCCATTAAGCAATCAAAATGCCCTGAAGTCCCCGAACTCTGGTTCATCCGAAATCTACTGCCAGTATTTGGGTTTTTCTGTTGACGTTCCTGGAGATGACTGTTCTGCAGAGAGTTTGGCCAATCAGTAGAGAGCAGAGAGCTGAGATTCACTAAAGGGACGTAACTCTTCTTCTCTGACAGCGGCCGATGACTCTAACTCAACAGCATCTGATAGACCCTCTGCCTCATCAGATGGAGTGACTAACGCTACGACCGCTACGACTTCTTCTACTACTGACACTACTACTGCTACGACTACCATAGCTAGTACCACAACCACAACTGAGGCGACTACTTCTACGGCCTTGATTACTGATCCTTCTATAACAGACACCACCCTTACTGACAGTTCTACCATCCCTACCACTCTCATATCTGATACTACCCCCACCTCCACTTCTAGTGCTACTACTGCTACTTTAGCTGATGACACCACCCTTACTGATAGTTCTTCTACGACAACTGTCACATTTTCTACTGCACCTACTACTGCGCTGACTGAAACTACTACACCTACTGACAGTGCTTCTACTTCTACTATAACTGATTTTACACCCCCTGCTGACACCACCTCTACTATGAGTACTACTTCTACTCTGTCTGATAGCACCACCTCTACCAGCAGTAGCACCACTACCTCTGCTACCATAACTGATTTTTCCTCTCCCACTGACACCACCTTTATTACAACAACTACTTCTACTATGACAGACTTAACTACCCCCACCAGTAGTAGTGCAACTACTTCTACTACCATAACTGATGTTACTCCCCCTGCTGACACCACCTCTACTATGAGTTTTACCTCTACTCTGTCTGATAGCACCACCTCTACCAGTGTTAGCAGCACTACCCCTGCTACTACAACTGATTTCACAACTTCAATTACTACATCTACTGCAAATTATGACACCACCCCTACTGATGGTACTACAACCCCTATTGTGTCTACTGACAGCATGACTTCCTCCAGTACTGTTGGCATCTTCTCTTCCATTACTGACCCAATTTTGGACACAGCAACAAGTCCAAGCAGTGACATCACCACTGTATCTTACACAGATAGCGTCCCTACTACCAGCACTACTACAACTTATTTTAGCTCAACAATGTACTTTATAAGCACCAGTAACGCTGGTGACTTACCTGAAGTTGGCGTAGACTCCACTACTAACATGATAGACACTGATTCTGTATCCTTGACAACTGTCAGTAGTTATGTCAGCACCATAAGTTCTGATGTGTTTCCAGACTTAAGCAGTGCAATGACAACTACAGTAGCAACTTTATCTCAGGAGACTGGTGACTTGCTGTACACAACAGCTCCCACAATGACAGACGCAACCACTCCCAGTAATGCTATTAGCACTTCCAGCCCTTCCAGTTACACCAGCACCAACAGCCCCACTCCCCCAGGCCGTAGTACTGACTCAAAGGTGTCTATTTCTGACCCAGTGACTGCGCCATATGATTCCAACTCCTCACCAGACAGCACAGACTCCACCCTCTCTGGGACTCCCAACCTGATCACCAGTACTACCCAATCTGTGGAAGGTACTACATCATCAACTGGGGCACCAACTACAGCGTCTGTGACCCCAGCCAGTGACTGGACTCCATCCACTGGGTCAGCCACAACCAATCAGGCTGCAGATCCTTCAACGACTGCAGGAGCTGACAGAACCTCTTCTTCAGATGTTCCTCCAGATTTTTCATTAAATGTTCCTTCTCCTGATGGAACAATTCCTGATGTACCGTCTCCGGATGCACCTCCACCGGACGTACCTTCCCCAGATGTATCTCCTGAAGTAGCAGCTCCTGATGTGTCCCCCCAAGTACCTGCTCCTGATGCACCTCCAGATGTACCTTCTCTGAGTACACCTTCTCCAGATGTACCTCTTCCTGATGCACCTGTGGTATCACCAAGTCCTGATGTCCCACCTGATGCACCAACCCCAAGTGTGTCTCCCCAAGATTTACCTCCCCCTGATGCACCTCCCGTTGTTGTACCTCAAGAGGTTCCACCTCCAGATGGAGCTCCTCCTGATGAACCTCCCCTTGATGTGTCCCCTCCAGATATACCCCCTTCTAGCGTAGTGCCACCTGATGTATCTGCCCCTGTTGATCCACCTACTGACGTACTTTCTCCAGATGTTCCTCCACCTGATTCACCTCCAGTGGATGTACCCCCAGATGCACCTCTCCTGGATGTTTCCCCACAAGCACCAGCCCCTGATACACCTCCTCCAGATGTTCCTCCACCTGATGTTCCACCTCCTGATGTACCACCTCCAGATTTACCTCCTCCTGATGTTCCACCTCCTGATGTACCTCCTCCAGATGTTCCTCCACCTGATGTTCCACCTCCTGATGTACCACCCCCAGATTTACCTCCTCCTGATGTTCCACCTCCTGATGTACCACCTCCAGATTTACCTCCTCCTGATGTTCCTCTTCCTGATGTTCCACCTCCTGATTCTCCGGATGTACCTCCCCCAGATGTTCCGCCAGAAGTGCTATCCTCTAGGACTCCAGACACTCCGGTAGATGCACCTCCTCCTGTGGACTCCTTGCCTTCTTCTGAAGTAAGGGAAGGTGATGGTGCACCAGACAAAAGCTCCACAAATGTGGATGATCCTACTGGTGAACTAGCCCCCGTGGACTTCACTTTCCCTTCTCCTGGTGATCGGACTTCAGAGGAATCCAAACCAGATTCTGGCACAGTGCCTGGCGGCGATCCTGGACCCACCTCTGAGGACACCGGTGGATCTATCGATGTTCCCGGACCAGATTCAGTGGAATCTGGGGGAGATTCTTCTTTAGCAGGGCAAGATACAGGAGACACAGCAAGTGGACCAGACTCTCCTGCACCAGAAAATGCAAGTCCAGATCCAGTGCCACCAGTAGATAACCCAGGGGGAGATTCCTCAGCAGGTCCGGGGGAAGCGAAGTCCTCAGGGGAGGATGCAACAGCAGGAGGCTCAGAGGCCGATCAAAAGAAAGACTCTGGACAAGAGACAACAGGGACACTTGATAGTGCAAGTCCTGATGTAGACTCAAAACCAGATGCCCCCAAAGCAGCGGGGGAACCAGAAAAACAGCCGTCTGGGGAGGAAGCGGCTGCAGGTGGATCAGCTGAGTCAGAAAAAAAGGGAAGCTCTAAGGAAGAGAAACGAGAGGAGCAGAAAGAGGTCAAAGGTACATAATGAGGCGCTGTGATGCACTGTGCAACGTGTAAATATTTGTCTTTTTGATTTTACTTTAGGAGATCAGCAGGACTCTACAAGATTTGGGGTACTAAATGCTCTGTATCGGGCACAATACAAACATCAGCCAGATTTTGATAAAAGTAGTTCAGTGCTAAATAAGTCCAATCATGTAGAAAGCTCATCAGAGCATTTACACAACTATAGCCTCATTAATTAATGCAGAACTCAAACTTTTAAGAAATTCAAACATCTTTCTGTCTAATCTAACAGCCACTGAGGTCAAAGAAGAAAAGAACAAGGAAGAGGAAGGGAAGAAAGAGAAAAAAGGGAAGAAAGGGGAGAAAGAAGGAAAAGAATATGAGAAGAAGAAAGGTACATTGATGGGTGTTGTAGTGCATTACTGCCACCTACTGGCTAGAAGTAGAACTAGTGATAGTAGAATAGAAACATCCTAGAAGTTAGTTAGTGCAGCGTTGTCCTCTTTCTTTTACAAAGGTTTAATGTCTTATTTTGTGTCTAAAGCGACCCAGAAGTTTCTGATTCCAGGAGGACCAAAGTTTAGTCAACTGTCCAAAATTGCCTACGTCACCTTTGAGGGTAAGACCACTTCAGACCCTGCCCCTGTAAAACCGATCCCTAATCCCCACTCCTAGAGAAAAGGATGGTGTTTTCAGATGCCTACACATCATGTTACCACTGTTAAGTCTTTCCATAAACATTGAACACGGCTGCGACTGTAGCTCAAGAATTATCGGCTACATTTGTTCAAGGGTCAAACTCTTTTTCAGCAAACCATGTGAGGGCCAGGTGCTCTTGTGAAATGAATACATTTTATAATGTATCCTCAGCTATATATTATCATATGATGTATTCATCTTCATTCTAAATCCACGCCAGTGTTGACGGACTCATGTTGTCATCTGTGGTATTTATGCGACTTCATTGCCATCTTGTGGTTTGAGCAGCGCAACTGCAGCATTTGCAAAAGGAAACGTCTCCTGAGCTGAAGATATAAGTCCTTGAAATTGCAGTAACAGGCACTTATAGCAAATAAAAAACTCAAAATGCCAATATTATTGCTGCATTTATGTATAACTTAAAAAAAAAACTATCAGTCATATAAAGGCAAAGTAAAACGAATGGAGCACATGCAACAAAACTCAAAATTACAAACATATTATCATTATTGTATTCAGATGACACTTGTTATGAATAGGTGCTGTGTAAATAAAGAAAACTTGACCCATTGATTGGTAGATTGGCAGATAAACCATTGCGACTGGTGTTCAAGGTCATGTTTCTTACCGTCTTGTTTACTAAACATAAGAAACCCTACAAATTTTCCCAGAAAACTTTTATTTTGTGTGTTGTTCGAGTACCTCACTCTTATCTGTAATCTTCTCTGATGAGATTTGTGCCACAGTTAAAGCAACACACTGACAGTTCTGAGTCTTACCAGATAGTGGCACTGAAAAAAAAAAGACAGTTTTCATTAGTGCACATATTTCAAAATAAGACACAATGAAATCCTTCGACCCTGTTTCCATTCCTGCCTCCACCTTCACCACTTTTTCTTGTTTGTCTCACATTATTGTTGGACTTCCATCATGTTGTCTCGTTTGTGTATCTGTTAAATGTGTAACTCAAATGTGTAATATGGAGGCCAGTAGGTGTCAGACTATTTATTACTTATTCTAGACACCTACAGAAAACACGAATGCAAACGTCACAACACAACAGAAGTTAAGTCATTTTATAGTGGTTTTCTAAAGAACGGTTATCCTAACGGGCAAAAAAAGCCATGACAACAAGCAAAACATTGATTCCTTTTTTAACTTCAGCTATGAGAAATAACACTCAGTAGAGGTCCCAACTTGTGATATCTTCCTTTTAAAATTCAAGTTTTTTGTTGGTGTGGTTGTCCTTTTCCCTTTTGGAAAGCATTTTTAATTTGGAAATATTCTGACATCCACTGGCCGCTGTAGTATAAACACGGTTGATCAGTTTTCCTCTGGTGGCACAAAATGTGTTTTTTGGTGGATCTGCAGCATTGATGTCTCACTTCTTCTGTAACTCAGACACATGTTAGTTTTTCTTTCTTAGCAGAGGTGGAAAAAAAGTACAGACTTTCTGTACTTAAGTAGAAGTACAAGTACTTGTGTAAAAAAAGCTGAGAAAAGTAAAAGTACAAATTCATCTACTTAATCTAAGTAAAAGTGAAAAAAGTAGTAAGGAGTAGAAAGTACAGATATTTGTGTTCAAATTTAGGGAGTGAAAGCAAGAAATTATCAAAAATATGAAGACTTAAGTTGGGTAAAGATACCTGAAAAATCTACTTCAGTGAAGGAACAAAGTACTTGATTTTTTGATTTTCCTATATTTTTGATATAGGAAGTCAAAATTCAAAGATTTAAGTTGAAATTATGAGAAATAAATAGAGGCAGAAAATAAAAATAAAAACAAGATTTTTCGATAAGTTGTCAAATTTTGACTCTTCTCAAAACCTAACACCCATTCTGCTTTTATTAAACCAGACTTTTTAAATTGTAATTTTAGTTATAAAAACTAAAGAACAAAAAGAGCTATCTTTGACTCTTAACTTTTAAAAATGATGTAGTGCAAAATATCCTTAGTTGTGCCAAGTTAAATGAAATAAAATCAACAACAATCCCAAAGAAAAAAAGGATTTTTCCAACAGTCTCACACTCAAAGACAGGTGTGTGTGAAACAGCTGATATAACAGATCCTGGTTCAGTCAGGAGCAGGAAAAAATCACAGCTTTAACGATCACATGATCACGATGTTTGAAATTGCGATTTCGATCAGAAAACGATAAATCGTTCAGCCCTACAACAAAGTGTTTTGGCCTCACTTTTGGGAGGATACCATGCCATCCAATGTTTCTATCCTTTCAAAATAAAGGTGGAAAAGCTGAAGATAGATAAGAGTAGCTGGTTCATCTCATTCTTCAGTTCCTCAAACCTTGTCCCCGTCATCTTTATTTTGACCGTGTCCGTCTCTTTCCGTCAGACTGCGAGTGCAACGGTCACTCCAACCGCTGCAGCTACATCGACTTCATCAACGTGGTCACGTGTGTGAGCTGCAAACACAACACTCGGGGTCAAAACTGTCAGTTCTGTCGCCTCGGATACTACAGGAACAGCTCAGTGACCATCGACGACGAGCAAGTCTGTGTGGGTCAGTCTCACACACACACTCACACACACCTTTGAGAAAAGATGATGATGATGATGATGATGATGATGATGAAGGTTTCCTGTTTGTTTCCTGTTTGTTTCCTGTTTGTCCTCAGAGTGTAACTGTGACCCTGAAGGCAGCAGTTCCCCTCACTGCATTGATTCAGGGCTCTGTCTGTGTAAGAAAGGAGCCACAGGGAGGCGCTGTGACTCCTGTTTGCCTGGGTTCAACTGGAGAGGAGACGGAGCCAGCTGTGTGGGTGAGGACCACAGGGGGCGGGGCTACGGCAACTCTGTGGGACAAAATACTGTGACTTTTCCAAACAACCTACTAGGGCTGAACGATTTTAGAAAAAGATCTAATTGCGATTTTTCTGGCAGATACAGGGATTTCAATTGGATTCACGATTTTCTTGAAATCAAACTTTAGGGAAACTTTCACAATTTACAGTAACATTCACAAACTTGACAGAAAATTACATCAAACCATCAAAAGCTTTTACTTCAATGCGAAGATGAAAATAAAAACTGAAGGTAAGAATTGTTTCAAACTTTGAGATAAAAGGTCAATATTTTTATATGAAAAGTGGAAATTTTGAGAAATAAAGACAAAATTCTAAGACAAAAAGTCAATAAACTTCCAGAGTTTAAGAAATCAATTCAATATTATGTGGAAAAAGTCCAAACTTTCTCATTAAAGGTCAAAATTTTGAGACGACAAAAGTCTAAGATAAAATGTCTATCTTTTGAAATAAAGGCAATGTTTGAGATAAAAAGTTAAAATTTTGATATAAAAAGTCAAAACTCTAAGATTAAAGTCAAAATTATACAAAATAAATACAAAAATATATACATTGTTTATTTTGTTTGTCACGTGGCCCTAATCCTCTGTCCTATGATAAAGAAAGGGAAGGGTAAAGTGATTATATTTCAGCGAAGAGTTATTTGACGCAACTGTATCTGTTTTTGTGTACATTGGGTCATTTCATAATTTCGAATGGTTAAAGTTACATTTTAAATTCATTTAGAAAAAACAAAAATTCAAGGACACATTTCAGCGTCCTGTTTGTAAGTTTGAAAGGTATCAAAATTTATTACGGCAGGGTTGTCATATTTTATTTTTAATCTACACCAAAAAGTTATCATGAAAATGTGAAAATTTATGAAAATTAACCTTGAACCAAATGACTTTTTTTTCCCATCTGATGGAAAAACTGCTTCCATTCTTACTACAAATCCTATTGGTTTAAAAAAAAAAGTGATGTGTTCAGAATTTTTTGAATTTTGCAGAAGTAAATACCTATTTCATAACATAAAGTCAGCAGATTTGCAGGTTTTTCTTTTGTTTCTCCTCACTTCTATCTCACAGAGCATCTTATATTTGTGTTGTATTGTAGTTGTAAGTGGAGAAAAGAGGCAAAAACAGCAAAGAGGAGCAATGAAACTAACTTAGAGGGAGTGAAAATGGCCAAAAAGGCAACAACAATTGGCATTTAAATCGGTATAAAACCTGGAAATACTCAAAAAGTAGCAAAAAATGGTGAAATAGTGGCAAAAAAAGACTATAAAGGGACTAAAATGACCAAAAAGCAATACAAATTAGCAAGATAATTTGGAAGAAATTGGCAAAAATGGTCAAAAAAGTAATGAAAAAACAGTGGGAGTGGTAAAAATGGGCAAAGACAACAAAAATGCCAAGAAAGTTGAGATACAACTTGGACAACAGTGGCAAAAATGGTCAAAAAGTGGTAGAAAAGGGTGACAATGATTCAAATGGCCAAAAAGAAAAAAAAAAATTGCAAGAAATTTTTGGACAAAATGGTGAAAAGCGCAATGAAAAACAGCTAAAAGTGGAGAAAATGGCAAGAAAGTTTGGATTAACCTTAGAAAATAGTCAGTTTCTTGCAAAAATTGGTCCAAAATAGAGTGAAAACTGTCAAAAATGGGAAAAAAAACACAAAAATTGGCATTAAAATTGAGATAAAACCAGAAAATATTCAAAAAGTAGCAAAATAAGTAAAACGGTGGTGAAAAAAGTGATGAAAATGCCCATAAATTAATAAAAATTAGCAGGAAAATTTTAGAGAAATTGGCAAAAATAGTGAAAAAAAGAAATAAAAGACTGTTAAAAGCGGTGAAAATGACCCTAGTCAACAAAAATTGCAAGAATATTGGGATTCCCCTTTGAAAAATGACAGTTTGTTGCAAAAAATGTTCCAAAAAGGAGCGAAAAGTGTCAAAAATGTTTGTCATGTAGACGGGTTCATTGCAGACTGATGAATTTTCCTGGATCATTCTGAAATCCATACAGATCTCACAAGTTTTCACATTCTGTTTACTAAAAACTGGATTTCTATTAAAGTCGTAGGAACTGCTGGTGAAGTAGGAGGTTCGTTGGATTAATATTCTCAAATATTCAGCGTCTAATTTAATTAATCTCTGTCTTTTATCAGAAAACATCTGTGATAACGACGGTTTGGTTTGTCAGAACGGAGGAACCTGTGTCGACTTCCAGCAGTGCCTTTGTCCAGACAGCTTCACAGGTAAACACCCACCTGGATGACATCACAGCTCAGTGTACGAGTGTCTGATGATGTCATACCTGAGGTTAAATGTGTGTCTGTTTTATTATCATTTTTTTTCAGGAACGCTCTGTGAGAAGAGCGTGTGTTTGAAGAAAGGTGGTTGTGAAAACGCTGAAGACTCCGCCTCCTCTCTGACATCACACCTCCACCTGCTGATCCTGAGTCTGATCTACTCCACCTGTTGCTGACCACGCCCACTGACACAAGAGCCACGCCCACAACTGGTTATTAAAGAAGATGTAACAAAAGGACTGTTTGATTTTTTTTTACTGAACTGGATCTGTTTTTGTGTTTCCTGTGATCGTAGAAAAACCTGTGAGGATGTTGGAAGATGAATGTTTGTTCAGTGAAATAAAAAAAACAGATATGACGTTGATAACAAGTCTGAGTTTGTGCAACACAGCGAAGAATAAAGTATCTTCATCATGTCATCACACTAAAGCATCAAACGTTTAAACTCTAACACTGGGTTTAAGTTTCACCTGAACTGGACCAGTTTCTCCATCCGTACGTGGTTCTTTTCTTCATGTAGTTTCATTTATTTGTTTGAAAAAGTGTGAAGATGCTTTTTATTCTAATTTACCGACAGAGTTAAAACATTAAATCCAGGTTACGGTTTGTGTTTTCCAGTCCAGAGACATCAGCGACCTATGACCCCATTGCTGATTACTGTCAGATAAACAGAAAGACACAAAAATCAGGATTTGTTTAAAAGGAACCCTGGCTACCAAAACGTCATTTTCCTAAATGATCAGTGTTTTTACCAGCTACATAAGAACGATAATAAATTCTCTCTAAATATCTTAGTTTGTATAAAATTTGAAAAAATATTTTCACCTGTAGGCCGCCATTGTTGTTTACGCCGCAATAACGTCTGGGTAGTGAGGTCATATGGTTGCACCGGGCTGGATCTCATACAGGATCATATAAGTCCTGGAGCGGACTTCAGTGGTTTCCAGAGGAAGTTTTGTGGGTTTGTGTTGGAAAATAGTCGGCACAGCATTTGGCTTTAGTCTCCGTTTATAATGACCCACACCTGTCAGCTCTTTCATCAGCATGGGCCGGCTAAATGCAGCAAATGCTTCTGGGGAGAAGTGGCCAGAACATAGCCGCGGCNGAAGCTGTGCAGACTAACATCAGTCTCCTTGTTTCCTTTGGACTGAAAAGTGCACCCAAAAGCAGCCACATGTGGCATTATTATGTTTTTTTCCCTCCTCAAACCTCGTGACTTACGGCGACTAGTAGTGAGGAAACGGCCAAATCCAGATGCTCGGCACCAAGCAACCAATCTACGTCATCAACCCAGAATGCATTGCTGCAGTAAAACAATGGCTGCGCCTGAAGGATAGAAACTGTGTTTTAAACTGTATTTTTTTAAAGAAAAACCAATTCCTTATGTCTTTTAACAACAAATTCTAGTTTGAGACAAACATTTAAGCAGATTCATGCCTGTTAGTCCTTACAGTCGGGGTTCCCTTTAAGGGTTAGGTCCTGTCAGTTTAACTGATCATCACTTTGTTTGCAGGCACAGAGCAGAAACTCAATTTTAAAACAAATATATGATGGTTTAAATCACACTGCTTACTTAACAAGGTTAAAGTTGATTGTTTCAGGCTTTAAACAAAGTTCAAATAAAGTTGTTTCTTAATTCAGTTATCTTTTTTCTGTGTTTCAGCTGCAGAATGATCCCTATGGAAACGACTGATCTCCAGGTGGAACTTCAGAAACTGAGTCTGACGATGAAGATGAACCATACGACCATCGTTATGTCTTTTAGTAACAAATTCTAGTTTGAGACAAACATTTAAGCAGATTCATGCCTGTTAGTCCTTACAGTCGGGGTCCTTTTAAGATTCAGGTCGTGTTTAGACTCATTGATGAAATGTTTTGACCATAAAAGATACGTAGACATTCATCGCAGCTTAAAAATGATCAAAAATCACTTATTTTCTCACACATGCAGTTAAAATAAAACAAGCAGCTTCAGGTTTTAACGTTTAGTAACTTAGATAATCAAATCATGAGAGACTTTCATGCTGAATCTTAGAGACTTAACATAAAGATGATGAACTATTTGGAAATGAAAAACTTCTACTAACATCATTCATTGAATCAGCGTGAGAAGTTTTTTGCAGGTGAAAGTAAAAGTTCTGCCTGTTTGAGAAAAACGATCAATCATATGTGAGAATCTGACAAACTAATGACAGTTTGTGTTGAAATAAAAGAGTGACCTACTCGATGAGTTTATGATTAACAGATTTTGATTCCAGCAAACAAATATGCCCTAATAAATCAGACTCTGACCGGCAGTAAAAGTGTAAAAACCCTTTAGATCAGATATCACTGATATCAGTGAGGTAATAAAAACAATGTTTTCATGTGAAACTGTTTCACTTTTAGTCGCTCAGAGTTCAAGTGAAGTCAGCTGTTGGCTTTTATACCTGAGGCTTTCTTAAACATGAAACATAAAACATGTTATTACAGAAACACATGACCCCAGATAGAAAATGAACTTGAAACTGTCAGATCACAATAAATTGTGAAGTTTTTTTTCTCACCCAATCATCTAGCGCAGGAGCTGAACCACACACTGAGGTGGTGGGTTTCATTGTTTCATGGTTCTCCTTTCACATTCTTTCCATTGCACATTTCGTTGCACTATTCAATTTAAATGTGTATTTAGTTTACTTCTTTTTGTGCTGAATTTTTTATATTTCGTATTTCTTAATTACTTAATCTCTTTTGTTGTCTTTGACATTTAATAGTTATTCATAGAGAGCACAGTTAAAACCAAAGTCAAATTCTTTGTGTACTTTTTAGAGATATATAATGGCGATTCTGATTATCTTCTGTTTCTGAAGCACACAGACAGAATAAGAGGAGTGTTTAGTAAAACTGTTTGTTTTCAGGGTTCATATAACAAAATTTACCATAAAAACTTTAATAGAAGTTGCACCAATATTTAAGAATATGTGTCTCACTATTTAGGGATCAACCTATATGCAGTTACAGCTCATACAGGCTCCTGATTTTCTTGTGCCAATATTTGGGGCCAATTCTGTTTTGCTCCCTCAATTTACATCCACGAAACAACACAATCATAACAAATGTTTTGCACAGTATTTTTAAAATGAGGAATATTTATTGAACTACTAAACATATAATACTACAAAAATGATGGCGATATAGACTACGTTGTAAACAGGAACAGCTTCAACTTTATTTGACTTTATCAGACACATATTCCTGGGCTTGGTCAACATAAATGTTAAACATTAACTCTAATAGCGTCTGTGTTGTCAGTGTCCCACCTATCAAAGATTTAAAGGTCCAGGAGATTTAAGTCTCAGACTTTCGTGACTGATGCACTAAACAGCAAGCAGGATCTCACCTGGTAAGTAGAAACAGATATAATTTTAGTTTGAAAAACAAATTTATTGAAATTATTGTTTAAATTGTTGTAATTAAAAAAAAAGGGATGGAAGAAAAATCAAACAATAATGCACAACTTGACACAACTTAACATTGTTTTCTGTATTTGAGAAGATAAAGGCAGAATTTAGAATACAAGGTCCTCAATAGATATGTCTGTCAGCTTAATCCTGCTACAGTTCGGTGAAACCAGTTTAGAGAACTAGTTGGGAAAATAATTCAGCCACTGTGGTAGCAGGAATGCTCTGCTGCCTGCTTCCTGACTCCACAGAGCTCGTGTGTGAGCCCTAATGAAGCTGATAGGGAGCAAATGTGCAGAGGCAGAAGCAAAAATTGCAGAGACGAGCCCAAAAGAGTAAGAGGAAGCTGCCCAAATACTTAAGGGAACACCAGGAAAGGGAGGAGAGACCAAACATGAATCATCAAAACTCCAAGTCCAAAAACCACATGTTGACTAAATTGGAAAAATCAAATGCCCACACAAGAAGACTCACTGGTCCACCTTCCAACAGCAGTGGACCAGCTTAACAAAAGAAATCTACTTTCATTTGGAGGATTTTGACTGACTTTGAGAGTGCAATAATTATACTGACTGAGCTTTGTTTTACAGACATGATGGAAAGCCCGATCGTACCAACAAAGTATCACTCAAGTGAGTTGAAGTAAAGTGGTTGATAAATTTTGTTGTTTCTTAATCTTAAACAGCAGGGTGTATCTTTGAATGTATACACACACAGTACAGACCAAAAGTTTGGACACACTTTCTCATTCAATGCGTTTTCTTTATTTTCATGACTATTTACATTGTGGATTCTCACTGAAGGCATCAAAACTATGAATGGGCATTTGGAGTTATGTACTTAACAAAAAAAAGGTGGGAAAAAACTGAAAACATGTTTTATATTCTAGTTTCTTCAAAATAACCACCCTTTACTCTGATTACTGCTTTGCACCCCTTGGGTTTTCTCTTGATGAGCTTCAAGAGGTTGTCACCTGTCAGGTAAATACACAGCCAACAGCCCTATTGGACAGCTGTTAAAATTCATATTATGGCAAGAACCAATCAGATAACTGAAGAAAAATGAGTGACCATCATTACTTTGAGAAATGAAGGTCAATCAGTCCAGTAAATAGTCATGAAAATAAAGAAAACACAAATTGAAAGAGAAGTAGGGCTGAAAGATAAATTATTATCATATCGATATCGAAATATAAAATTTCAGTTTATTAATATTGCAGTATCGAAGATATCAATGATGTAGATTTTCCCAGCTCCCCCTGCATGTAAAGCTCAGACAATCACATGATTATTGGTGATTTTCTGTTAATGTTGATGACTGACAGTGAGCTCTAATCAATTAACCACACTTTACACATCCTGTTATATCATATGATACTTTATTTTTCTGGAAAATGTTCAGCTTTCTCTAAACCCAGTCATATTGTATCATATCGATATCTAGATATCTGGCATTAATATTGAAATATGAAATTTTGTCCATATTGTTCAGCCCCGATAAGAAGGTGTGTCCAAACTTATATATATATATATATATGCACTATACACTCATACACAGATTTGGAAAAAATTAAAAGACCACTGCAAATGTTTGAGTTTCTCTGATTTTGCAATTTAGAGGTATTTGTTGTAAGTAAAATGAGCATTTTCGTTTGCAGTGGTCTCTTAATTTTTTCCAGAGCTGTATATATATATTTATGTTTGTGTGTGTGTGTGTGTGTGAGTATGTGTGTGTGTGTGTGTGCACAGACAGAGAGAAAGAGAAGTGTAGTGCAATAGCCCTTTTATGGGGAGAAATTTGTGCCACTAGAAACTGAATTTGAATTTTTGTATTGAATTTGGGAAGCATGTATTGAAATTGAATTGATCTGTTTAGAAATTGAGTTGTCCTGTCTGTGACTGTGATCATCTACTCATCATGACTCTTAACCTGAGCACCAAACTTGATAGGAGTGAGACTTGTGCTTATATCCGTATTATGCCTTAGACGTAGAAATGCAGATAAATGCTTCAGTTTTTTAATTGGCAGCAAGTGTAGAACCACACACACACACACACACACCGCACACCCACACACACACACACACACACACACACAGATATACGGGGCTGTCTCGCGGTGGACGTTAGCTGTCACCTCCTCCTCACCTGAGCAGAGAAAACTGAGACAGTGAGGGATGATCTGCAGACGTAATTGAAGACACCACATCCTCGCTCGACTTGTCTTCCCTATGGGCTCAGACTATGTAACGGGCGTGCTGTTCTGTATTGAAATTGAATCTGAATTTTCAAGAAGGTAAGATACAATTTCAAAACAGATAAATTCAATTTCAATACATGCTTNGTAAGTTTGAGTCAAAATTATTCCGTCATGTTTATTTCTGTGTTGTTGGATCCTCAGACTCTGATTTTCTTCCTGTAAATCAAACTCTTTCATGGAGCAGAGTAGATCCAGTCTGAGCAGAACATCCACTGCATCAACACCTGTTTAAAGTTTATATTCTTTATATATAGTGTATATATTCATCAAAAATAAGACAAAAATTACTTCCCTCGACCCCAGGCAAAGTGTTTCGTCCAAATTCTTAGAGACTCAATTTCGGATTTGACTCAACTAGAGGAGACTCTATCTTTTGAGATTTAAAAGTCAAGGTCTTGTCGCCTAAACTCAAACAAACTAGTTGAGTCTCATCAAAGTGAGGCCCAGTCACGCACGTGGTGGCGGATAAAAAGACACAATTAGTGGAGCCCAGATTCAACGAGTCACCATGGCAACGGGGAAGCAGTGGGCGTCATTTTTGTACCTCCCGAGAACTAGAAATTTTAATCTGTAATTTCTGCCTTTATCAATGGGGTTGGGACCATCAGTTGTGTTGTGCAGAAGTCAGGTTAATACACAGCCAACAGCCCTATTGGACAACTGTCAAAATTCATATTATGGCAAGAACCAATCAGATAACTGAAGAAAAATGAGTGACCATCATTACTTTGAGAAATGAAGGTCAGTCAGTCCAGTAAATAGTCATGAAAATAAAGAAAACACAAATTGAAAGAGAAGTAGGGCTGAAAGATAAATTATTATCATATCGATATCGAAATATAAAAATTCAGTTTATTAATATTGCAGTACCGAAGATATCAATGATGTAGATTTTCCCAGCTCCCCCTGCATGTAAAGCTCAGACAATCACATGATTTTTGTTGTTATTCTGTTAATATTGATGACTGACAGTGAGCTCTAATCAATTAACCACACTTTACACATCCTGTTATATCATATGATACTTTATTTTTCTGGAAAATGTTCAGCTTTCTCTAAACCCAGTCATATTGTATCATATCGATATCTAGATATCTGGCATTAATATCGAAATATGAAATTTTGTCCATATTGTTCAGCCCAGATGAGAAGGTGTGTCCAAACTTATATTTATGTGTATATATATATACACACACACACTCATACACAGATCTGGAAAAAATTAAGAGACCACGGCAAATGTTTGAGTTTCTCTGATTTTGCTATTTAAAGCTATTTGTTTTAAGTAAAATGAACATTTTTGTTTTATTATATAAACACTGACATCATTACTCCCAAATCCCAAATATTGTCATTCAGAGCATTTATTTGTAGAAAATGAAAAATGGTCAAAATACCCCCCAAAAAAGCCCACTGTTTTCAGACTTCAGATAGTGCAAAATAACAAGTTCATTTTCAACTCACATTACTAATGTTTAACTTAGGAAGTATTCAGAAATCAATATTTGGTAGAATAACCCTGTTTACAATAACATCTCTCATACGTCTTGGGGTGTTCTCCACCAGTTTTTCACAGAGGAGAGTGAAGACAACAGCAATGGTTTTTATACATTTCCTCATTAAATAAGATTAGTTTCAGGTGATCACCTCATCAGTACCTTCTTAGGTAGAAACAGGTAGAAACAGGTGCTGATGGAATGACTGTCATATATGTAGAGATGCTGATTTCTGAAAATTGCAGTGGTCTCTTAATTTTTTCTAGAGCTGTATATATATATTTATGTTTGTGTGTGTGTGTGTGTGTGTGCACAGACAGAGAGAAAGAGAAGTGTAGTGCAATAGCCCTTTTATGGGGAGAAATTTGTGCCACTAGAAACTGAATTTGAATTTTTGTATTGAATTTGAGAAGCATGTATTGAAATTGAATTGATCTGTTTAGAAATTGAGTTGTCCTGTCTGTGACTGTGATCATCTACTCATCATGACTCTTAACCTGAGCACCAAACTTGATAGGAGTGAGACTTGTGCTTTTATCCGTATTATGCCTTAGATGTAGAAATGCAGATAAATGTTTCAGTTTTTTAATTGGCAGCAAGTGTAGAACCACACACACACACACACAGATATACGGGGCTGTCTCGCGGTGGACGTTAGCTGTCACCTCCTCCTCACCTGAGCAGAGAAAACTGAGACAGTGAGGGATGATCTGCAGACGTAATTGAAGACACCACATCCTCGCTCGACTTGTCTTCCCTATGGGCTCAGACTATGTAACGGGCGTGCTGTTCTGTATTGAAATTGAATCTGAATTTTCAAGAAGGTAAGATACAATTTCAAAACAGATAAATTCAATTTCAATACATGCTTCTCAAATTCAATACAAAAATTCAAATTCAGTTTCTAGTGGCACAAATTTCTCCCCATACCCTTCATCCAAGAATCACCACACAGAGTGAGATCTTACTTTTTGTGTCAAAGGGCTGATCAAGGCTATCAGGTGATGACTAAGTTTGCATGTCAGAAAAGCAGGTTGTGGAAAATTTCACTGACTCATTAAATTTACCCTTGAAAGATTCAACATCTACATGTTCATGGCCTGACTGAGCTTTGTTTTTCAGTAACCGTCGGCACCACCTTCAGTGGTGAGTTGAAATCTAGTTGATTAATGTTTCTTCATCTTGATCTGCAGAGTTTTGTATAAATAAACTGTGAACTCATATTTCATGAAGTGAAGTATCTAAAGTTTGCTCTAAGATTAGAAAGATTTAAATGTATTGGAACTCTCTGAAGTTTACTGATAATCTGATCAATTGTTCTACAAGAAAAGTTTCTCTCAGACTGTTTATTGGCACAGTTGATGTTTCTTTTTTTCTGAGCTCTTCATAGGCCCCGTTTACACGGAGACGATTGCGGGTGAATCTGACAGAATATTTTGTCAGAAGAGCCTTTTGTTTACACGGTGACTGGTGGGTGAATCTGCAAGAATCTCAAGACTCCCTCCAGAGTGGAGCGTTTTGAAGACGATCGTGGTTACGCCCCCGTCTAAACGGCAGAAGACGCAAAAGACGCTGTTTTCAGGGACCAGATTTTAGCAAGTGGCTCATTTGTGGTGGCAGCAGTACTGCACTGAACAGTCCCACTGCATTTAAAGGTTGATTGCTGAAGTTATGTTGGTTCAATAGTCTATATACAATACTGACGATCCATGAGGAATCAATTACCTAGCAAGCAAGTCTCTAGTTCTACTTATATACGAAAAGGACGTACTTATTATTTCACGATTTAGTGTCTCAGCGTTTGGAAAATGAAGATAGAGGGTCTGTCTGACTGTCATCTCAGTTTCTGGTCTGGGACCAGTTGTGTTGTTTTAGTCTGTAGAAAGTTTTGTTTTCAAGATTTCTAAAAAGTAGTGGTGGAGGTTTAAACCCCCCCCAAGAAGTGACATTCGCCCTTCTTCAGTACCACAAAGGTACGTCAAAGGTACTGAAGAAGGTGCAAATAGTTTGCTAAAGTAAAAAAAAAGATGCATACAAATAAGTTTAGAACAGAACAGAAATGAATTATTTCACGCATGCGTGTTCTTATATAGTTGTATGCCAGCGTTCTACCACAGCGCCATATGGCGGCCTTGCATCGAATTTCACCCGCTATTGCGTTTCCCGAAGACGCTCGTCTAAACGCCGAAAAACTAGAATACAATACGCCACTTTTGCAGCACTTTTGCATCTTCAGTTTTGATCGTTTCTGTGTAAACGTAGACATAGAGAAAACCTCAGTAACAGCTGTAGAAATGTTCAAAGCTCTTGAGAGAAGAAAGGAGCTTTACTAAAACCCCAACATGTGAGAGGTCTGATTGGTCAGTGATTTTGCATATTTTTCCACTTATCTGTGAGTTCAAGTTTATGTTTTGTTGGATCATGTTTGAGTGTTTGTCCGGTTAAAACAGTTTGTTTTGAACATTCCTCACTTTCGTAATTTTACAAAGTGTCAAATAGACTAGTTTTGCATTCTGCTACATGCCTGTATCCATCTGTCAACAATAGTGAACTATAACACCTTTCACTTTTAATGTCCCACAGGTGGACGCTATGGTTCCTCCTTTAACAACCCCCCTCCTGAACGTAAGTTTGAGTCAAAATTATTCCGTCATGTTTATTTCTGTGTTGTTGGATCCTCAGACTCTGATTTTCTTCCTGTAAATCAAACTCTTTCATGGAGCAGAGTAGATCCAGTCTGAGCAGAACATCCACTGCATCAACACCTGTTTAAAGTTTATATTCTTTATATATAGTGTATATATTCTAGTTTTTATTCTGTTTTTAATGAAGGGAGCTGGGGTCCGTTTCACAAAGCAGGTTTAAGAATCTCTGAGTTAAAGCCTAAACTGAGTTGATCTCCTCTGAGATAGAAAACTCTAAATTTTCAGTTCCAGAACAGCGGATTTGAGTTTGTTTGATCAACTCAGAGTAGTTTCACTCCGGGTCAGTGCGTGCACCACCGCGATAAAAAGACACAATTAGTGGAGCCCAGATTCAACGAGTCACCATGGCAACGGGNACGATTGCGGGTGAATCTGACAGAATATTTTGTCAGAAGAGCCTTTTGTTTACACGGTGACTGGTGGGTGAATCTGCAAGAATCTCAAGACTCCCTCCAGAGTGGAGCGTTTTGAAGACGATCGTGGTTACGCCCCCGTCTAAACGGCAGAAGACGCAAAAGACGCTGTTTTCAGGGACCAGATTTTAGCAAGTGGCTCATTTGTGGTGGCAGCAGCACTGCACTGAACAGTCCCACTGCATTTAAAGGTTGATTGCTGAAGTTATGTTGGTTCAATAGTCTATATACAATACACTGCTAGGTACTCCTTAGTTAATGGATCGTTCGTTCAGAGATCAAGATGAATATATGCTTTTCCTGCATGAATAATAAAGTGCTAAATCACAGAGTCGCAAACCTTTTACTTCTATCTCCCAGACAGACTGACAGTAGAGTCAAAGACCAGACCCTGGTCAACACAACAAAATCAGACATCTTTCAAAACAAAAGTTCTTTATTGTCATTTGCTTTTCAGCATTCATTTCTAAAAAGTAGTGGTGGAGGTTTAAAACCTGCCCCCCAAAAAGTGACATTCGCCCTTCTTCAGTACCACAAAGGTACGGCAAAGGTACTGAAGAAGGTGCAAATAGTTTGTTAAAGTTAAAAAAAAGATGCATACAAATAAGTTTAGAACAGAACAGAAATGAATTATTTCACGCATGCGTGTTCTTATATAGTTGTATGCCAGCGTTCTACCACAGCGCCATATGGCGGCCTTGCGTCGAATATCACCCGCTATTGCGTTTCCCGAAGACGCTCGTCTAAACGCCAAAAAAACTTGAATACAATACGCCACTTTTGCAGCACTTTTGCGTCTACAGTTTTGATCGTCTCTGTGTAAACGTAGACATAGAGAAAACCTCAGTAACAGCTGTAGAAATGTTCAAAGCTCTTGAGAGAAGAAAGGAGCTTTACTAAAACCCAAACATGTGAGAGGTCTGATTGGTCAGTGATTTAGCATATTTTTCCACTTATCTGTGAGTTCAAGTTTATGTTTTGTTGGATCATGTTTGAGTGTTTGTCCGGTTAAAACAGTTTGTTTTGAACATTCCTCACTTTTGTAATTTTATAAAGTGTCAAATAGACTAGTTTTGCATTCTGCTACATGCCTGTATCCATCTGTCAACAGTAGTGAAATATAACACCTTTCACTTTTAATGTCCCACAGTTGGACACATTCGTCCCTCCTTCAACAAACCCCCTGCTGGAAGTAAGTTTGAGTCAAAATTATTCCGTCATGTTTATTTCTGTGTTGTCAGATCCTCAGACTCTGATTTTCTTCCTGTAAATCAAACTCTTTCATGGAGCAGAGTAGATCCAGTCTGAGCAGAACATCCACTGCATCAACACCTGTTTAAAGTTTATATTCTTTATATATAGTGTATATATTCTAGTTTTTATTTTGTTTTTAATGAAGGGAGCTGGGGTCCGTTTCACAAAGCAGGTTTAAGAATCTCTGAGTTAAAGCCTAAACTGAGTTGATCTCCTCTGAGATAGAAAACTCTAAATTTTCAGTTCCAGAACAGCGGATTTGAGTTTGTTTGATCAACTCAGAGTAGTTTCACTCCAGTTCAGTGCGTGCACCACCGCGATAAAAAGACACAATTAGTGGAGCCCAGATTCAACGAGTCACCATGGCAACGGGTAAGCAGAGGGCGTCGTTTTTGTACCTCCCAAGAACTGGAAATTTTCATCTGAAATTTCTGCCTTTATCAATGGGGTTGGGACCATCAGTTGTGTTGTGCAGAAGTCAGGTTAATACACAGCCAACAGCCCTATTGGACAACTGTTAAAATTCATATTATGGCAAGAACCAATCAGCTAACTGAAGAAAAATGAGTGACCATCATTACTTTGAGAAATGAAGGTCAATCAGTCCAGTAAATAGTCATGAAAATAAAGAAAACACAAATTGAAAGAGAAGTAGGGCTGAAAGATAAATTGTTATCGTATTGATATCGAAATATAAAATTTCAGTATATTAATATTGCAGTATCGAAGATATCAATGATGTAGATTTTCCCAGCTCCCCCTGCATGTAAAGCTCAGACAATCACATGATTATTGGTGATTTTCTGTTAATGTTGATGACTGACAGTGAGCTCTAATCAATTAACCACACTTTACACATCCTGTTATATAATATGATACTTTATTTTTCTGGAAAATGTTCAGCTTTCTCTAAACCCAGTCATATTGTATCATATCGATATCTAGATATCTGGCATTAATATCGAAATATGAAATTTTGTCCATATTGTTCAGCCCCGATAAGAAGGTGTGTCCAAACTTATATATATATATATATATGCACTATACACTCATACACAGATCTGGAAAAAATTAAAAGACCACTGCAAATGTTTGAGTTTCTCTGATTTTGCAATTTAGAGGTATTTGTTGTAAGTAAAAAGAACATTTTTGTTTGCAGTGGTCTCTTAATTTTTTCTAGAGCTGTATATATATATTTATGTTTGTGTGTGTGTGTGTGTGTGCACAGACAGAGAGAAAGAGAAGTGTAGTGCAATAGCCCTTTTATGGGGAGAAATTTGTGCCACTAGAAACTGAATTTGAATTTTTGTATTGAATTTGAGAAGCATGTATTGAAATTGAATTGATCTGTTTAGAAATTGAGTTGTCCTGTCTGTGACTGTGATCATCTACTCATCATGACTCTTAACCTGAGCACCAAACTTGATAGGAGTGAGACTTGTGCTTTTATCCGTATTATGCCTTAGACGTAGAAATGCAGATAAATGTTTCAGTTTTTTTTAATTGGCAGCAAGTGTAGAACCACACACACACACACACACCGCACACCCACACACACACACACACACACACACAGATATACGGGGCTGTCTCGCGGTGGACGTTAGCTGTCACCTCCTCCTCACCTGAGCAGAGAAAACTGAGACAGTGAGGGATGATCTGCAGACGTAATTGAAGACACCACATCCTCGCTCGACTTGTCTTCCCTATGGGCTCAGACTATGTAACGGGCGTGCTGTTCTGTATTGAAATTGAATCTGAATTTTCAAGAAGGTAAGATACAATTTCAAAACAGATAAATTCAATTTCAATACATGCTTTTCAAATTCAATACAAAAATTCAAATTCAGTTTTTAGTGGCACAAATTTCTCCCCATACCCTTCATCCAAGAATCACCACACAGAGTGAGATCTTACTATTTGTGTCAAAGGGCTGATCAAGGCTATCAGGTGATGACTAAGTTTGCATGTCAGAAAAGCAGGTTGTGGAAGGTTTCACTGAATCATTAAATTTACCCTTGAAAGATTCAACATCTACATGTTCATGGCCTGACTGAGCTTTGTTTTTCAGTGACCCGCGTCTACAGCCTCAAGGGTGAGTTGAAATCTAGTTGATAAATGTTTCTTCATCTTGATCTGCAGAGTTTTGTATAAATAAACTGTGAACTCATATTTCATGAAGTGAAGTATCTAAAGTTTGCTCTAAGATTAGAAAGATTTAAATGTATTGGAACTCTCTGAAGTTTACTGATAATCTGATCAATTGTTCTACAAGAAAAGTTTCTCTCAGACTGTTTATTGGCACAGTTGATGTTTCTCTTTTTCTGAGCTCTTCATAGGCCCCATTTACACGGAGACGATTGCGGGTGAATCTGACAGAATATTTTGTCAGAAGAGCCTTTTGTTTACACGGTGACTGGTGGGTGAATCTGCAAGAATCTCAAGACTCCCTCCAGAGTGGAGCGTTTTGAAGACGATCGTGGTTGCGCCCCCGTCTAAACGGCAGAAGACGCAAAAGACGCTGTTTTCAGGGACCAGATTTTAGCAAGTGGTTCATTTGTAGTGGCAGCAGTACTGCACTGAACAGTCCCACTGCATTTAAAGGTTGATTGCTGAAGTTATGTTGGTTCAATAGTCTATATACAATACACTGCTAGGTACTTCTTAGTTAATGGATCGTTTGTTCAGAGATCAAGATGAATATATGCTTTTCCTGCATATTAAATTTCTTTTGGTTCAAATGAAAGGGCTGACCACTCAAGCAAATCCCACAGAATCCCGGTTTCTGTGCTTACAACTGAATTCTGGGGATGCTGTCAAGTTGTCAGTGAAGGCAGTGGGACCAGACGAGCAACTGGTCTGGTGTAAATCCTGTCCTGGATTGAGACATCTGCTGATCGGACTCTCCCATCTGAGCTGGGATGGACCTTTACTATTTTCCCAACGGGCCACTGAGCTCTGGGGAGTTGAGGATCCATCACGAGGACTACTTTGGTTTCCTCAAGGTTGTCTGTTGCCACCAGCCATTTGCTCCTTGGCTGTAAGGACGGAAGGTAATCTCGAATAAACTGTGACCAGAACTGATCCGCGATGATTTGGCTTTGACGCCAGCGACGCCACCCCATCGACTCTGGAGCGTAGCTCACTTGGGGTAATGATGAGTCACGCCGCCCCATGAGCAGCATATTAGGGGTAATTGGGTCCAAGTCCGCCACAGCCGAAGACGCATAGCGCAGGGGTTTGGAATTGAGTATCCCTTCGACTTCTACCAGTACTGTGGTGAGTACATCCTCAGGGAGTGGTTGGTGACCAACGACAACTTGCAATGCATTCTTGACAGATCTGATCTCTCTCTCCCACACACCTCCAAAATGTGGAGAGTTTGGAGGGTTGGACTTCAATGTCAGCTGATAGGCACCGAGTTTCTCCTGTAGCTCTGGTGCCATTGCTTGAAAGGCTTCCTGGAGCTCTCTTTCAGCACCACGGAAATTTGTGCCACGGTCCGAGTGAAGTGCCATGGGTTTACCTCGGCGAGAGATGAACCTCCTGAGTGCAAGGAGGAAGGCGTCAGAATCCAGGGAGTTGAGGAGGTCAAGGTGCACAGCCCTCGTGGTCATACATTTGAATATCACCCCCCACCGTTTTTCATTACGTCTTCCAACTCTGACCATGACCGGTCCAAAGCAGTCCACTCCTGTCGAAAAGAATGGAGGACTTAGCAGCCTCAGAGGAGCAGACGGGAGGTCCGCCATAAGGGGCACTTTGGGTTTTGCTCGCCACTGGTGACAGGAGGGGCAGGACAACTGATGACGCTTGACAGCTTGTCTGCCTCTGAGAACCCAATAATGTCTCCTGAGTTCAGAAAAGACACGCTCAGGGCCAGGATGGTGAAGACGCTCGTCAAAATCTTTGATGAGCAGTTGGGTTATCTTATGCTCAG
Organism: Thalassoma bifasciatum; assembly: GCA_008086565.1. NCBI lineage: Eukaryota > Metazoa > Chordata > Actinopteri > Labriformes > Labridae > Thalassoma > Thalassoma bifasciatum. Next base: position 89,721 of record RPOG01001987.1, read on the forward strand.
GATCCAAAACGACAGGGTGCACAGAGATTTCAAGGGAACCTCCAACGTTACGGAGCCTTCCTCTGACCCGTATGAGGCCTGTTAACTCATCAAGTTCCGGAGCCAGGGCTCGCAATCTACTGTGAGGAGGCAAGGGTCGTCCATTCAGCATGAATCTCAGCTCCACTGGAAAACTGTCTGCTTGACATCGTTTAAGCAAGCTGATTTCAGCATCTTGGTAAGTTGACCCAGGAGCACCTGCAGGTGTCTGTCTGTTGAGATCATCATATGTTGCTTGCACAAGATCTTTCCATGAGGTGTACTTGGTGAAGTCAGGAAGTTGTTGACCTTGATCATCGGTGGTGGTCAGACTGCAAAAGGTGATACTCCGTAGTTCACTGAGATCTGCCTTGACTGCATGCATAGGCCTAACAGGCCACCTGACTTGTGGCTGTTTAAGGAAAGCAGGCCCATCCTTCCATCTGTTGGGCTGTGACAGGTCAATGAGAGTTTTTCCCCTAGTGATGTCATCAGGCGGATTATTAGAAGAATCTACATACCGCCAGGAGAGGGGGTCTGTGAGCTCTTGTATCTCAGCCACCCAGACACCCACAAACACCTTGAAACGACAGGATTCTGACTGTAGCCATTCTAGAACTGTGGTGGAGTCAGTCCACAGACTAATTTGCTGAAGAGTCATGCTAAGTTCTCTTCTCAGGAGCTGAGCAAGCTGTGCACCAGCTAGGGCACCACACAGTTCCAGACGTGGCATAGATAACTGTCTCTTTGGAGCCACTCTTGATCTTGCCATGACAAAGCTGGTGTGGCATTCCTCTCCGTACTTGGGGAGAAGATAAGCCACTGCTCCATATGCCCGCTCAGATGCATCACAAAAAACATGTAGTTCCTGAGTGACAGCGTCAGGTCTGTCTGCTGAGGTGTGACATCGTGGAATGAATATTGACTGCAACCCGGGTAACTCCTTTTCCAGGACTTCCCAAGCAACTCGCAGATCTGTGGGTAAGTTGGGATCATCCCATTCTCTTTGTTTCGACCACAGTTGCTGGACAAGGATCTTGGCTCTCGTAAGGAAGGGTATGAGGAACCCTAAGGGGTCATATTGCTGAGCTCGCACCTGATAGATCCTTCTCATTGTCACCAGGGACTGGCTCGAAGGTTTGTGTTGATAGCTCAAAAGGTCAGTGGAGCAGTTCCATTTCAATCCTAAGGTGGATTCAATAGGCTCGATGCGGTTCTGAGAAAGCCAAAGTTCCAGGCTCTCGGACCTCGCCTCTGGAGGTAAATGAGCTACAACAGGCTGGTAGTTGCTTGCCCACTGACGCACCTGGAAGCCACCCATAGCAAGAAGTTCTATCGTCCGATCAACTAGGCATTTTGCTTCAGTAACTGTAAGGCAGCTTGTCAGGCAGTTGTCAACATAGAAGTTGTTTTCCACTGTTGACTTGACCTCCTCATATCCTTTGCTGTGGTCCTGGACGTGCTTCTGAACAGCAAAGATAGCACAGCAGGGACTGCATGTGGTTCCAAAGGGTAGGACTTGCCATTCATAAATATCGGGTGCTGATTCCCTGTTCATATTCCTCCAAAGAAATCTGAGCAAAGGCCGATCTTCAGGCAGTAGCCGCACCTGGTGAAACATAGCCTTAATATCACCACTAATGGCCACTGGATACTGGCGGAAGCGCAGGAGAACCCCAATGAGGGAGGGACTCAGAGTTGGCCCAGGAAGCAGTTGGTAGTTCAAGCACATACCTAGAAATCTGAACGAACAGCTGAAGACCAGGCGGGCTTTGTTATTGTGATGGACAAGATGATGGGGCAGGTACCAGGATTCTGTTGAGCTCTGCATGCTCTGGGGAGATACTTTCTTTTCATATCCAGCTTTCTCCAGCTTCAGTATCTCCTCGTTATAGAGAGCAATTCTGTCTGGGTCTTTGAGAAGTCTCCGTTCTGTGCTCCTCAGGCTTGGCATGGCAGCTTCTACTGGAGCTGTCAGTTTGAGAGCATCATGATTCAGAAGACGGGGAGTGGCATAGCGCTCAATGCCATCAACCAAGACTCTCTCGGTGCGGGCCTCCAACATTTCAATAGCCTGGTTTATTTTGTTGAGACCTGATGACCTGTTTCTCATTGCGGAACGGTAGCACATCCAGTTTCCATAGCTTTTCAACCTGGCTAAGCAGGGAATCGGAGGAGCTGCTCGAAGCAGTGAAGAGACATTGGTATGTTGGAGAGTAACGCTCAGGTAAACCCTCGGGTCCTTGTAGGGTCCAGCCCAGCTGAGTGTGCACAGCAATTGGACCTCCTTGAGGGCCTCTTCTCACAGGCTCCATGGGTGAGATCAGATGAGAGTTGTCTGAGCCGAGCAATACAAGAGGCTGAACTTTCTTGAATGGCTGAAGAGGGATGTCTCTCAGAAAGGGATAGCGTCGCTTGAGGGACTGAACAGGATATGTTTGGTCAATAAGATCAATCCCCTCTGCTGTGAAGGCTTGTTGAATGGGGTATCTCTCCGTCGGTGCTAAACTGGAAGAGATCTCAAAATCAACACATTCCCCTTCAATGTGAGTGAGATCCGAACGAACAGTTCGGAGAGCTAGGACTTCTTTCTCTCCTCTCAGCTGGAGCTGCTGGACAGCAGCGGGAAGAATCATGGAGCGAACTTAGCCATCATCCAATATAGCATACGTGCTGAGTGAGATATTGTTATTCCAAAGCAAAACAGGAACGACCTTCAGGAGCACCCGACTGGAGGGACTGGAGTGAGAAAAGTACACTTTGCTGTGAGTGTGTGTCTGCCCAGCATGAGGTCCTTCTGTAGCCACTGAGTGCAGAACTAGCAGATGAAGACCACCACAGTCAGGGCAAGGTTTCTTCAGCGAACAGTCGACAGTGGAGTGAGAAGAGCGACCACACCTCCAGCATCTGCTGTCTTTCAATAGCCAAGATCGTACTCCCTCCTTCGTCTGAGATTTCAGTTTGGGACACCTTGTGATGTAATGTTCATGGCTCCGACAGAACAGGCAGTGGATATTGGATCTTTTATGAGTTGGAGTATAGAGCTTAGTTTTCGGTGGTGACTGGTGATCTTGGGTTGGATTTACATCAGGATTTGAGCCATGATAGATAGCTGCTTGATTCTTGAGTTTGCCAGGTCTCATGGATTTACCTGGCTGGTCCTGTTGATAGCGCTGGACAAGTCGGTTAGAAAGCCTTTGCTGCTGTGCTTTGGATTGCAACCATCCAGCCAGGTCTCTGAGATTGTATGGATTCAATGTCGCCACAGTTAGTTTGCCTTGAAGGTGTAAGAACTCAATGAAACTCTCCCTCAAGTACTTAGGGAGCTTGCTCAATAAGCGGTCAACATGAGAGCAACAATTTAGCTCATAACCAGCTGGACCCTCCAACGATGTCAGCATACTAACGAGTAGATGAACTCGCAGGGAAAAGCTTTGAAATCCTTGGGAGTCTCCGACCTTAATATCAGGTGCTGTTAGGATTGCTGCTATCTCACTCTGGGCCAGCTGGTGGGGCTGTCCATACTGCAGCTGGAGGGCATGCATTGAAGCTGAGTAGGGATCAGTTTGGTGTCTGCAAGACTGAGCAATCATTTGGGCCTCAGGCAATTTAAGGTGTTCCAGGAGAACATGATACTTGTATTTCTCACTCAGCTGCACNCTGCAGGGGGAGTAATGAAGGACTGTGGATTGGAGGATAGAAGAGGCTGTGAACATACAGGGCCAGACATGGATGGGGCAGGCTGTGAATGTACCACATGAACTGGAGAGCGTATAATTTGATACTGTGTTGGCAAGTGTGAGGGCCGAGGCTGATGAAAGGGTACATGCATGGCAGAAATGGCAGAGGAACCAGACTGGAATGCGGGCGGTCTATTCAGGCTATGACCAGCAGGGGGCTGATGTGGTGGAACAGAGGGAGGTGAAGCTGCAGGCATCTTGACAGTGCTGAGAGGTAAGTTGCAGAGCTCATGGGCAGTGAAGGGTTCCTCTGCTGAGTTAAGCTGCTCATCAAGGGGCAAAAGCTCCTGGTTTCTCATGAGTCTCAGTTTAGGCCTGACCACTGGTCCCTTCCCATAACTTGGGTTAAAATGGGGAGTGGATGTTCCCACATGATGTGCATCAGACTTTATTTGGTCACAATCAGTTTCCATTTCAACATTTTTCTGAACATTCATGTCAGGAAAAAAGAGAGATCGACCAGAACTGCTTTTATCAGCAACCCCTGGTGGTTCAAATCCACCTTCAGCTCCTTGCACCTCCTCATGGGGGTGCTGTGATTTGTTGATTGGGTTGCTTGGTACAAATGCAGCAGCTTGGGCAGTGTTTGCATCAGGTGCATGTGTGGCAGGATGAGGTACTGCAGGGTCATTATTTACATCAAGACTGCTGGGTAATGGAGGATCAAGGGAAGGTGCTTCCTCCTGATTATCATGTTGTGCAACATTTTGACTTTGGGGTTGATTTGTGATCTGCCCCATGAGCAATACACTAATGTGTTCCAACAGCTCTTGTTGTCTTTTACCTTGTTTCTCAAACTCCGCCATTCTGGTTTTGAGGAATTCCTATTCATTTATTTCCTTCTTTCCTGTTTCCTTCAGTGTTTCCACCATTTCCTGCAAAGATTCCTTCTCTTTGTTAAGGTTAGGGAGTGGATTTGCTGCTTTATTGGTTTGCATCTCCTCTTCAAATCCATAACGCTTTGGTTTATGCCTCCTTCTTTTAGGAAAGGTTCTTCGAAGTGAATCAGTATCAGTGTCAGCATGCTGTTTGCTCCTCAAATCCTCTTGAGTCTCCATTGTCTTAACTTAAGCAATCAGCCTCCAGCTCGAAGGACCATATTAAATTTCTTTTGGTTCAAATGAAAGGGCTGACCACTCAAGCTCATCAAATCAAAGAGTTCAGGACAAGGAAGTTGAAGTTGAGGATTTTATTCCCACCAAACCATGGTTTCTGTCCAAAAGGCAACTTAAGTAGTATATTAACATAAAATTGAACAATTACTTAAATAGTCAACATAAAATGAGTAATACAATATAATCAAACACAGTTCAAACAGAAAACAGTCTTACTTAGGCATTGACGCATGGTCTGGGATGGAAGTCAGAGAGAGCTCTGATTGTGTGAGCTGATCTTTATACCTGCATCAGGCACACCTGTGCTCTCAATACACCTGTCAGGGATTAACTCTAAAGGACCCTGCAGGTCCACTCCCAGCCTCCAGGGGCCGCCATTTCCCCCAGCATGACAGAATTCACCACACTGCATGAATAATAAAGTGCTAAATCACAGAATCGCAAACCTTTTACTTCTATCTCCCAGACAGACTGACAGTAGAGTCAAAGACCAGACCCTGGTAAACACAACAAAATCAGACATCTTTCAAAACAAAAGTTCTTTATTGTCATTTGCTTTTCAGCATTCATTTCTAAAAAGTAGTGGTGGAGGTTTAACCCCCCCCCCCAAAAAAAAGTGACATTCGCCCTTCTTCAGTACCACAAAGGTACGGCAAAGGTACTGAAGAAGGTGCAAATAGTTTGTTAAAGTAAAAAAAAAAGATGCATACAAATAAGTCTAGAACTGAACAGAAATGAATTATTTTGCGCATGCGTGTTCTTATATAGTTGTATGCCAGCATTCTACCACAGCGCCATATGGCGGCCTTGCGTCGAATTTCACCCGCTATTGCGTTTCCCGAAGACGCTCGTCTAAACGCCGAAAAACTAGAATACAATACGCCACTTTTACAGCACTTTTGCGTCTACAGTTTTGATCGTTTCTGTGTAAACGTAGACATAGAGAAAACCTCAGTAACAGCTGTAGAAATGTTCAAAGCTCTTGAGAGAAGAAAGGAGCTTTACTAAAACCCAAACATGTGAGAGGTCTGATTGGTCAGTGATTTTGCATATTTTTCCACTTATCTGTGAGTTCAAGTTTATGTTTTGTTGGATCATGTTTGAGTGTTTGTCCGGTTAAAACAGTTTGTTTTGAACATTCCTCACTTTCGTAATTTTACAAAGTGTCAAATAGACTAGTTTTGCATTCTGCTACATGCCTGTATCCATCTGTCAACAGTAGTGAAATATAACACCTTTCACTTTTAATGTCCCACAGCTGGACACAATGGTGCCACCTTTGATGACCTCCTTGCTGAAAGTAAGTTTGAGTCAAAATTATTCCGTCATGTTTATTTCTGTGTTGTTGGATCCTCAGACTCTGATTTTCTTCCTGTAAATCAAACTCTTTCATGGAGCAGAGTAGATCCAGTCTGAGCAGAACATCCACTGCATCAACACCTGTTTAAAGTTTATATTCTTTATATATAGTGTATATATTCTAGTTTTTATTCTGTTTTTAATGAAGGGAGCTGGGGTCCGTTTCACAAAGCAGGTTTAAGAATCTCTGAGTTAAAGCCTAAACTGAGTTGATCTCCTCTGAGATAGAAAACTCTAAATTTTCAGTTCCAGAACAGCGGATTTGAGTTTGTTTGATCAACTCAGAGTAGTTTCACTCCGGGTCAGTGCGTGCACCACCGCTATAAAAAGACACAATTAGTGGAGCGCAGATTCAACGAGTCACCATGGCAACGGGGAAGCAGTGGGCGTCGTTTTTGTACCTCCCAAGAACTGGAAATTTTCATCTGAAATTTCTGCCTTTATCAATGGGGTTGGGACCATCAGTTGTGTTGTGCAGAAGTCAGGTTAATACACAGCCAACAGCCCTATTGGACAACTGTTAAAATTCATATTATGGCAAGAACCAATCAGATAACTGAAGAAAAATGAGTGACCATCATTACTTTGAGAAATGAAGGTCAGTCAGTCCAGTAAATAGTCATGAAAATAAAGAAAACACAAATTGAAAGAGAAGTAGGGCTGAAAGATAAATTGTTATCGTATTGATCTTGAAATATAAAAATTCAGTTTATTAATATTGCAGTACCGAAGATATCAATGATGTAGATTTTCCCAGCTCCCCCTGCATGCAAAGCTTAGACAATCACACAATTATTGGTGATTTTCTGTTGATGTTGATGACTGACAGTGAGCTCTAATCAATTAACCACACTTTACACATCCTGTTATATCATATGATACTTTATTTTTCTGGAAAATGTTCAGTTTTCTCTAAACCCAGTCATATTGTATCATATCGATATCTAGATATCTGGCATTAATATCGAAATATGAAATTTTGTCCATATTGTTCAGCCCAGATAAGAAGGTGTGTCCAAACTTATATTTATATATATATATATATATATATATATATATACACACACACTCATACACAGATCTGGAAAAAATTAAGAGACCACGGCAAATGTTTGAGTTTCTCTGATTTTGCTATTTAAAGGTATTTGTCTTAAGTTAAATGAACATTTTTGTTTTATTATATAAACACTGACATCATTACTCCCAAATCCCAAATATTGTCATTCAGAGCATTTATTTGTAGAAAATGAAAAATGGTCAAAATACCCCCCAAAAAAGCCCACTGTTTTCAGACTTCAGATAGTGCAAAATAACAAGTTCATTTTCAACTCACATTACTAATGTTTAACTTAGGAAGTATTCAGAAATCAATATTTGGTAGAATAACCCTGTTTACAATAACATCTCTCATACGTCTTGGGGTGTTCTCCACCAGTTTTTAACAGAGGAGAGTGAAGACAACAGCAATGGTTTTTATACATTTCCTCATTAAAATAAGATTTGTTTCAGGTGATCACCTCATCAGTACCTTCTTAGGTAGAAACAGGTAGAAACAGGTGCTGATGGAATGACTGTCATATATGTAGAGATGCTGATTTCTGAAAAATGCAGTGGTCTCTTAATTTTTTCCAGAGCTGTATATATATATTTATGTGTGTGTGTGTGTGTGTGTGTGTGTGTGTGTGTGTGTGCATGTGTGTGTGTGTGTGTGCACAGACAGAGAGAAAGAGAAGTGTAGTGCAATAGCCCTTTTATGGGGAGAAATTTGTGCCACTAGAAACTGAATTTGAATTTTTGTATTGAATTTGAGAAGCATGTATTGAAATTGAATTGGTCTGTTTAGAAATTGAGTTGTCCTGTCTGTGACTGTGATCATCTACTCATCATGACTCTTTACCTGAGCACCAAACTTGATAGGAGTGAGACTTGTGCTTTTATCCGTATTATGCCTTAGACGTAGAAATGCAGATAAATGCTTCAGTTTTTTAATTGGCAGCAAGTGTAGAACCACACACACACACACACACACACACACACACACACACACACACACACACACACACACAGATATACGGGGCTGTCTCGCGGTGGACGTTAGCTGTCACCTCCTCCTCACCTGAGCAGAGAAAACTGAGACAGTGAGGGATGATCTGCAGACGTAATTGAAGACACCACATCCTCGCTCGACTTGTCTTCCCTATGGGCTCAGACTATGTAACGGGCGTGCTGTTCTATATTGAAATTGAATCTGAATTTTAAAGAAGGTAAGATACAATTTCAAAACAGATAAATTCAATTTCAATACATGCTTTTCAAATTCAATACAAAAATTCAAATTCAGTTTCTAGTGGCACAAATTTCTCCCCATACCCTTCATCCAAGAATCACCACACAGAGTGAGATCTTACTATTTGTGTCAAAGGGCTGATCAAGGCTATCAGGTGATGACTAAGTTTGCATGTCAGAAAAGCAGGTTGTGGAAGGTTTCACTGAATCATTAAATTTACCCTTGAAAGATTCAACATCTACATGTTCATGGCCTGACTGAGCTTTGTTTTTCAGTGAACCGCGTCAAGCGCCTCATGGGTGAGTTGAAATCTAGTTGATCAATTTTTCTTCATCTTGATCTGCAGAGTTTTGTATAAATAAACTGTGAACTCATATTTCATGAAGTGAAGTATCTAAAGTTTGCTCTAAGATTAGAAAGATTTAAATATATTCAAACTCTCTGAAGTTTACTGATAATCTGATCAATTGTTCTACAAGAAAAGTTTCTCTCAGAGTGTTTATTGGCACAGTTGATGTTTCTCTTTTTCTGAGCTCGTCATAAGCCCCGTTTACACGGAGACGATTGCGGGTGAATCTGACAGAATATTTTGTCAGAAGAGCCTTTTGTTTACACGGTGACTGGTGGGTGAATCTGCAAGAATCTCAAGACTCCCTCCAAAGTGGAGCGTTTTGAAGACGATCGTGGTTACGCCCCCGTCTAAACGGCAGAAGACGCAAAAGACGCTGTTTTCAGGGACCAGATTTTAGCAAGTGGTTCATTTGTAGTGGCAGCAGTACTGCACTGAACAGTCCCACTGCATTTAAAGGTTGATTGCTGAAGTTATGTTGGATCAATCGTCTATATACAATACACTGCTAGGTACTTCTTAGTTAATGGATCGTTTGTTCAGAGATCAAGATGAATATATGCTTTTCCTGCATGAATAATAAAGTGCTAAATCACAGAGTCGCAAACCTTTTACTTCTATCTCCAAGACAGACTGACAGTAGAGTCAAAGACCAGACCCTGGTCAACACAACAAAATCAGACATCTTTCAAAACAAAAGTTCTTTATTGTCATTTGCTTTTCAGCATTCATTTCTAAAAAGTAGTGGTGGAGGTTTAACCCCCCCCCCCCCAAAAAAAGTGACATTCGCCCTTCTTCAGTACCACAAAGGTACGGCAAAGGTACTGAAGAAGGTGCAAATAGTTTGTTAAAGTTAAAAAAAAGATGCATACAAATAAGTTTAGAACAGAACAGAAATGAACTATTTCTCGCATGCGTGTTCTTATATAGTTGTATGCCAGCGTTCTACCACAGCGCCATATGGCGGCCTTGCGTCGAATTTCACCCGCTATTGCGTTTCCTGAAGACGCTCGTCTAAACGCCGAAAAACTTGAATACAATACGCCACTTTTGCAGCACTTTTGCGTCTACAGTTTTGATCGTCTCTGTGTAAACGTAGACATAGAGAAAACCTCAGTAACAGCTGTAGAAATGTTCAAAGCTCTTGAGAGAAGAAAGGAGCTTTACTAAAACCCCAACATGTGAGAGGTCTGATTGGTCAGTGACTTAGCATATTTTTCCACTTATCTGTGAGTTCAAGTTTATGTTTTGTTGGATCATGTTTGAGTGTTTGTCCGGTTAAAACTGTTTGTTTTGAACATTCCTCACTTTTGTAATTTTATAAAGTGTCAAATAGACTAGTTTTGCATTCTGCTACATGTCTGTATCCATCTGTCAACAATAGTGAACTATAACACCTTTCACTTTTAATGTCCCACAGCTGAACAAATTCGTCCCTCCTCTGACGACCTCCTTGCTGAAAGTAAGTTTGAGTCAAAATTATTCCGTCATGTTTATTTCTGTGTTGTCAGATCCTCAGACTCTGATTTTCTTCCTGTAAATCAAACTCTTTCATGGAGCAGAGTAGATCCAGTCTGAGCAGAACATCCACTGCATCAACACCTGTTTAAAGTTTATATTCTTTATATATAGTGTATATATTCTAGTTTTTATTCTGTTTTTAATGAAGGGAGCTGGGGTCCGTTTCACAAAGCAGGTTTAAGAATCTCTGAGTTAAAGCCTGAACTGAGTTGATCTCCTCTGAGATAGAAAACTCTAAATTTTCAGTTCCAGAACAGCGGATTTGAGTTTGTTTGATCAACTCAGAGTAGTTTCACTCCAGTTCAGTGCGTGCACCACCGCTTTAAAAAGACAGAATTAGTGGAGCCCAGATTCAACGAGTCACCATGGCAACGGGGAAGCAGAGGGCGTCGTTTTTGTACCTCCCAAGAACTGGAAATTTTAATCTGTAATTTCTGCCTTTATCAATGGGGTTGGGACCATCAGTTGTGTTGTGCAGAAGTCAGGTTAATACACAGCCAACAGCCCTATTGGACAACTGTTAAAATTCATATTATGGCAAGAACCAATCAGATAACTGAAGAAAAATGAGTGACCATCATTACTTTGAGAAATGAAGGTCAGTCAGTCCAGTAAATAGTCATGAAAATAAAGAAAACACAAATTGAAAGAGAAGTAGGGCTTAAAGATAAATTATTATCATATCGATATCGAAATATAAAAATTCAGTTTATTAATATTGCAGTACCGAAGATATCAATGATGTAGATTTTCCCAGCTCCCCCTGCATGTAAAGCTCAGACAATCACATGATTATTGTTGTTATTCTGTTGATGTTGATGACTGACAGTGAGCTCTAATCGATTAACCACACTTTACACATCCTGTTATATCATATGATACTTTATTTTTCTGGAAAATGTTCAGTTTTTTCTAAACCCAGTCATATTGTATCATATCGATATCTAGATATCTGGCATTAATATCGAAATATGAAATTTTGCCCATATTGTTCAGCCCCGATAAGAAGGTGTGTCCAAACTTATATTTATGTATATATATATATACACACTCATACACAGATCTGGAAAAAATTAAGAGACCACGGCAAATGTTTGAGTTTCTCTGATTTTGCTATTTAAAGGTATTTGTCTTAAGTTAAATGAACATTTTTGTTTTATTATATAAACACTGACATCATTACTCCCAAATCCCAAATATTGTCATTCAGAGCATTTATTTGTAGAAAATGAAAAATGGTCAAAATACCCCCCAAAAAAGCCCACTGTTTTCAGACTTCAGATAATGCAAAAAAACAAGTTCATTTTCAACTCACATTACTAATGTTTAACTTAGGAAGTATTCAGAAATCAATATTTGGTAGAATAACCCTGTTTACAATAACATCTCTCATACGTCTTGGGGTGTTCTCCACCAGTTTTTCACAGAGGAGAGTGAAGACAACAGCAATGGTTTTTATACATTTCCTCATTAAATAAGATTTGTTTCAGGTGATCACCTCATCAGTACCTTCTTAGGTAGAAACAGGTAGAAACAGGTGCTGATGGAATGACTGTCATATATGTAGAGATGCTGATTTCTGAAAATTGCAGTGGTCTCTTAATTTTTTCCAGAGCTGTATATATATATTTATGTGTGTGTGTGTGTGTGTGTGTGTGTGTGTGTGTGCATGTGTGTGTGTGTGCACAGACAGAGAGAAAGAGAAGTGTAGTGCAATAGCCCTTTTATGGGGAGAAATTTGTGCCACTAGAAACTGAATTTGAATTTTTGTATTGAATTTGAGAAGCATGTATTGAAATTGAATTGACCTGTTTAGAAATTGAGTTGTCCTGTCTGTGACTGTGATCATCTACTCATCATGACTCTTTACCTGAGCACCAAACTTGATAGGAGTGAGACTTGTGCTTTTATCCGTATTATGCCTTAGACGTAGAAATGCAGATAAATGTTTCAGTTTTTTTAATTGGCAGCAAGTGTAGAACCACACACACACACACAGATATACGGGGCTGTCTTGCGGTGGACGTTAGCTGTCACCTCCTCCTCACCTGAGCAGAGAAAACTGAGACAGTGAGGGATGATCTGCAGACGTAATTGAAGACACCACATCCTCGCTCGACTTGTCTTCCCTATGGGCTCAGACTATGTAACGGGCGTGCTGTTCTATATTGAAATTGAATCTGAATTTTCAAGAAGGTAAGATACAATTTCAAAACAGATAAATTCAATTTCAATACATGCTTTTCAAATTCAATACAAAAATTCAAATTCAGTTTTTAGTGGCACAAATTTCTCCCCATACCCTTCATCCAAGAATCACCACACAGAGTGAGATCTTACTTTTTGTGTCAAAGGGCTGATCAAGGCTATCAGGTGATGACTAAGTTTGCATGTCAGAAAAGCAGGTTGTGGAAAATTTCACTGACTCATTAAATTTACCCTTGAAAGATTCAACATCTACATGTTCATGGCCTGACTGAGCTTTTTTTTTACAGTGAACCGCGTCAAGAGCGTCAAGGGTGAGTTGAAATCTAGTTGATTAATGTTTCTTCATCTTGATCTGCAGAGTTTTGTATAAATAAACTGTGAACTCATATTTCATGAAGTGAAGTATCTAAAGTTTGCTCTAAGATTAGAAAGATTTAAATGTATTGTAACTCTCTGAAGTTTAATGATAATCTGATCAATTGTTCTACAAGAAAAGTTTCTCTCAGACTGTGAAGTAGTAGTGGTGGAGGTTTAACCCCCCCCCAAAAATAGAGACATTTGCCCTTCTTCAGTACCACAAAGGTACGGCAAAGGTACTGAAGAAGGTGCAAATAGTTTGTTAAAGTTAAAAAAAAGATGCATACAAATAAGTTTAGAACAGAACAGAAATGAACTATTTCTCGCATGCGTGTTCTTATATAGTTGTATGCCAGCGTTCTACCACAGCGCCATATGGCGGCCTTGCGTCGAATTTCACCTGCTATTGCGTTTCCTGAAGACGCTCGTCTAAACGCCGAAAAAACTTGAATACAATACGCCACTTTTGCAGCACTTTTGCATCTACAGTTTTGATTGTCTCTGTGTAAAAGTAGACAAAGAGAAAACCTCAGTAACAGCTGTAGAAATGTTCAAAGCTCTTGAGAGAAGAAAGGAGCTTTACTAAAACCCCAACATGTGAGAGGTCTGATTGGTCAGTGATTTAGCATATTTTTCCACTTATCTGTGAGTTCAAGTTTATGTTTTGTTGGATCATGTTTGAGTGTTTGTCCGGTTAAAACAGTTTGTTTTGAACATTCCTCACTTTCGTAATTTTACAAAGTGTCAAATAGACTAGTTTTGCATTCTGCTACATGCCTGTATCCATCTGTCAACAATAGTGAACTATAACACCTTTCACTTTTAATGTCCCGCAGCTGAACACATTCGTCCCTACCTCTACAACCTCCCTGCTGAAAGTAAGTTTGAGTCAAAATTATTCTGTCATGTTTATTTTTCTCTGTGTTGTTGGATCCTCAGACTCTGATTTTCTTCCTGTAAATCAAACTCTTTCATGGAGCAGAGTAGATCCAGTCTGAGCAGAACATCCACTGCATCAACACCTGTTTAAAGTTTATATTCTTTATATTTATAGTGTATATATTCTAGTTTTTATTCTGTTTTCAATGAAGGGAGCTGGGGTCTGTTTCACAAAGCAGGTTTAAGCATCTCTGAGTTAAACCCTGAACTGAGTTGATCTCCTCTGAGATAGAAAACTCTAAATTTTCAGTTCCAGAACAGCGGATTTGAGTTTGTTTGATCAATTCGACGTTTTGGAGGAGGGGAGGGGGGAGAGAGGAGGAGCTAGAGGGAGTACTCGGGAGCTGCTACATTCAAATTCATGCTAGTTTTCCAAAGCCTCGTTTCCACCAGGCAGGCTGATACGGATCGGTACAGTCTGGTACAGGTCAGATCAGTAAAGCCTGATCCTGTGCGCGTTTCCACAGCCAACCGTACCCTGCTTGATGGGCCGGATGTCGAGAGCCGCGTCAGCTGCGTAACAGCGTGACGTCACTGCAGCGCTCTGAGCGCTACACAGTGTACCCCGCGAATAAATACAAGGAAAAATAAATTTGTGGCATTGTAAACAAAGAGAAAGATGGAGAACATCCAGCAACTCTTCTACTTTGTGATCAGCATGTGTCTCTTTATTCTATAATGCAGTGAAGCTTTGTTTCAGGAAAGGCAGTGTGCGGGGTTGTGTTGTTATTACCGCTGTCACACGGGAAGTTACCGATCTTTTAACCAATCAACGTACTGCAGTGATTATAGCCCCACCCCTGGGGCCGGTTTGGAGCGGCTTGGCACCCCAACGGAAGGGTGCTGAAAAGTGGAGCGGTACGGGTCGCTTATAAGGGGACCCGTCCCGCTTTTAGTCTATGGAAATGCTACAAAATGCGTGCCGTACTGAGGCGGACCAAACCGATCCGCTTGGTGGAAACGGGGCTCAAGACTGCCAACCCTGCCTTTAACTGAACTAAAATCACTTTGTTTACAGGCGCTGAACACAAACTCCATTTAAGAACAGAAATAAGTAATGAATTAAATAAATTAATTAAAGCTTGCTGCTGACTTCTCAAGTTCAAAGTTGGCCAACTGAAGTTTTTGTCTCATCTAGGGTGACCATATCTTCTTTTGGTCTTCTTTTAGGTCTCAAGACTCTGTATGGGTTGATTTAAAAAATTAAATTAAATTAAATCAAATCAAATGTCAAGGTTTTGCTCACTTTGTTTTACAAATGGTTAATAGTTTCAATAAAGTTCAGCACTGGGCCACAGGCATTGTTCTGATGTCAAGAAGTTGAGCATGCACAATGCATGGGTCATAATGAAAAGACCCAGGCCGCTCCTTCTCTCAGACCAAACAGAAAATGTGCTCCTTCTTTCTCTTTGAATAACCCATCTTCAAAACTTGATACCAATCCGAAAACCAGGTTCCCATCAGACTACCTATGAACAACTGGACCCTGGTGACTAGGCTTGAAGGGAAGTAGAATAAAGAAGGTTCCCCCGTCTCATAAAATTTCCTCTTCAAGCCACTGACAGAAAAACTTTACATCTCCAGTTTGAGATGTAGTGCAATTTCATGCAGTGTGTTCGGGAGACTAGTTGTGTATTGTGCTGCTTGCCTGCATTCATCTATCAACAGTAGTGAAATGTAACATCTTTTACTTTTTATAACCCACAGGTCGAATGCATGGTTCTACTCTGTACTGCAACCCCAATGAAAAAAACTCATCTCTTGACTGTAAGTTTGAGTCAAAACCATTCTGTCATATCAATTTATGTTTTGTTGTTATTGTGTGTTGTACTACTTGTTGGAATTCATCATCCAACAATAGTGAAATGTTTCATCTTTCACTCACAGATCAACACAGCAGCCTTGGATACCAGCTTTCTGACAGTAAGTCTGAGTCAAAACCTCTTATCCCCCCCGTGCTATTTTCTCGCACTTATTGCTGCATCTCTTCAACCATTTACTGCCAAATTACTTTTCAAGTCCAGAAAAGATATTGTTTTTGTTTGCTTTTAAGTTTTAATGGATGCTAAACTGAGTGAAGATTGTAAATTTGAATGTAGCTCATACAATAGATATAAATAAGTTACAATATAAAAAGATATAAAAAGTTCACCATCAGATTGATATTTATTGTGACATAATGCATTTGATACAATCATCTGGGCTTTTTAAAACCTGTCTCCTGATTTTCTTATGATTAACCAAACTGAGTTCACTTTGTTTTCAGGCACTGAGCACGAACTCCATTTCAGATCATAAATATATAATAATTCAAAGTTCACCGCTGATTTTATAAGTTTAAAGTTGTTGATTGCAGTCATTATCTCATCATTATGTTTGAACAAAGTTCACATGAAGTTGTTTCTTAATGCAGTGATTTCCTTCCAGTGTCTCAGCAGTGTTGTGATCCATGGCGAAACAACTGGTCTCCAGTGGGGATCTTAGTACGATGAGTCCAAGGATCAGGTTGACTCAGAGGCAGAGCGAGGACTAATTAAGGGGAACTATCCTCATAATGGAAAAAAAATGAAAGAAACGTTGTGGGAACTAGCTATTGTAAGACAACAACATTCAGCAAAATTTTGAGTTAAGCTCATGAATTCAGTCTTTTGAGCTTTGCTTTGGCATGATCTACAATCCGTATTTGTGTGCACAAACTTATGTTTTCAGTTCTGATTACTTAAAATCTTAACTTTCATTAACCAACTATGAGTTGCAGTTTCGAATAATTTCACATTGTTCAAACTAAGTTCTTCACTTCAATCAACCAGTTGAAAGTTGGAGTTGCTTAAGATTTTACATCATAATAACAGAATATCCTGAGTTTGATTAACCTACTGTTAGCAGCCGTCACTTATAATGTGACACTAAAAAATTCATTGATTTAATATCTGTCAAGATTAGTTGAGGCTATAATCTCAGTTAACAGGGTCTTAATACTTTTGGGCTTAAGTCGTTTATTTTTTGTGTATTTGTCTTCATTATAGAGGTTTGCTTTTATTCTTCTTCTTTTTACTGTCACATTTATTGAGCCTTCAGAGAAAACACTAATTTTGCCTGCTCTTCTGTTCCATACACAACCTGATGACAATAAAGTTTGATTTGAAATGTGGAATCTGTTTTCTTTTTCTCCAAAAAGGCTTTCATAATAACATACTGTTCTCGATAACATGTGAAAGTAGAAGTGTCAGTTAAAGGCAGGGTTGGCAGTCTTGGAAAACTAGCACGAAATTGAATGTAGCATCTCCCAAGTACTCCCTCTAGCTCCTCCCCTCCTCCAAAACGACGTTGCTGCTCGTGCACGAGCGAACATATGATCATAATCATGATTGATTCAGAAAAACAGACTCAAAACTGGTCATCAGTACGTCATTTTTATTTTGGAAAACAAGCCATGTCCCACTCAGGGGTAAGAAACATCAAAACAGTATCATAATAAGGTTAAAACATACAAACATGGTTCCTGTCACAGAGCATTATCCTCATGTACCGGTGACTGATGACAGTCGGTTTGACTGGCGTGGAAGTGGACGATCCTTCACAAACTGAAACAACAGAGAGATACCAGATATTACACAGCTGCAAAACGTCCGGTTCAAATATGTTAGACTGGGTTTCAGAAAAGTAACAAATGTAAAACGGCTTTTACCGACACAGAAGCTAACGTTAGGGTTAGCGGCTAATGTGGCTAAATGAATGTAAACATGACTTCCTATTTCACACCAAAACAGAATAAATCCAAGTAAAAAACATGACTCCTCACATGACTAAAACCACAGATAGATAAACTAAACCCCCACACTTGGACTGTTGGCTAAAGCTGGTGTGTCTGTAGTAAATGACAGATCTCAGACACATCACGGACACAGAAGCTAACGTTAGCATCGAGCTGAAAAAACCACAGAACAATAAACATGGCTAAATATTTCATCAAGATTAAAATTTTCCCTCTAAAAATCCCAGAACTTACCTTTCCAACAGAAAATGAGCGACCGTGGCATCACTTTTAAAGCTTTGACTTCTTTAAGCTGTCTCCGTGCTGAAAAGCTGTCCCGATGTGAATTCTTGTTTTCGCCCTGGCTTTGTCCGAAATTTTTCAATCCTCTTTGCCTCTGACCTTCTTTTTCTGCCCCCTTTGGCAGGAGGAGCGGTAACCAACAAACGAGGTATAGGAAGTTTTTCTGCCATCCCGCCGCGTTCTCTAGAACATCCGTGCTCGGTTATGCGCACTGAATCAGTGACGCTGGTGCACGCTGGCGTTATGAACGTGCAGGACAGCAGGGGGCGATCTGATTGGTTCAAACTGAGGGCCTCACGGCAGCTATGGTAGGGCGGAGTTTATACAGGATTACTCCTGCTGTAGAAAACGGCTGTTTTTTGTTCCCTTTCAAGAACACATATGGGCTGTTTTCCAAACCGCCTACTACACTAGCGATGCCTACTACTTCGGCTGAAATTCAGTATTTAGTATCAGAATGCGAATAAATGCGAGATGTGTAGTAAACTACAAGTTCCCGGATGACCTACTGATCCGAGAAAATTTCTCAGTCTGCAACGGACCAGTCTACCTGGGGTACTGTTTCCCACAATGCACGGCGCTAATGGCGTTTGTCAGTTTGGGGGCGCTCAGGTTGAGGTGAATTACTGACACCTACTGGAATAAATCAGCTCAACTACAACACAACAACAAAAATGTGAAACGGTCCCAGAGATAAAAGTGAAGTGACAGGAAAGAAACAGCGGTAAATCTGCTCACTTCATCATGAAAGAGCTGTTTACTTTTACCAAATTCATAAAAGCCCCTAAATCATTTATCACTTTTTATTTTACACTAACAGCCTACGTGGGTAATGAGGACGCAGTTTTTACACCAGCTGGAAAAATAAAAAGTGAGTTGGTTTCAGATTTATTTTCAATACACGATAACTTTTGGTGCAAGATTAAAAATCAAATATGGCAATTTTGCTTTATTTTATACCTTTACAAATGTGATAAAATCGGGACTCTTATCTCTCCCTGAATTTGTTGTTTTTCTAAATGAATTAAAAATGTTCCTTGAACCACTAAAAATAATGAAAAAACCATAAAAATTCTCAAAAAAATTACAACTTCCTTCACATGCTTAATTTCATTTATTTATTTTCCTTTGTATCTCATTGACATCTAATTTAACTTATCTACTTTTATTGCTCCTGTAACTTCACCACTGATTGATGTGGTGAATTAATGACTGAAATGCCAAATGTACTCATGGTTTATTTATGATGAAATTAAACATTAGAAAAAAATCCATCAGCTCCACTTCCTGAAATCCAGAGTAGTATACGACTAAACAGGTCCAACAAAACAGTCATACTACATACTACATGTGGAAGTAGTAGATAGTAGGCAGTGCCTACTACCTACTACTGTAGTATGTAGTATGCAGTATGTAGTAGGCGGTTTGGAAAACAGCCATGGTCTTTATTGCCATCGGGACATATAGATCATTTTAACCAGTATTTTAAAAAGTGTACTTAGACCAGATTACCAACTGTACCTTTAAAAAATAAGGTTGACAGCAAACTTTGCTGGTGAACCTGCAGCTGCCTGTGATGAAGCACTCGCTGTCAGACTGACCCGGTCCTGGCTCCAGGATCCCATCCTGAACTGCATCACCAGACAAATCATCTTCCTGCCAAAAATGGGCACCACAGTCTCTTAATGAACTGTCAAATCAAATAACACACTTGAAGAAACAAAAGAAAAATGACCAGAAATGTCTGCTCACACTCACTACCCCCTATCATGCACATTAAATCAGAGATGAGTCAGAGAATGAATCCCTTTTTTAACGTCAAATGACACAGTTTTAAATAGCTATACTGAAAACATTCTTCTACCCCTGAATTTGTGCTTTATTGTTGGATAGCATATAAAATCAATGATTGGCTTATTCTGCAGTCACTATTGGATAAATTAAGTGTTAATTTACAAAAACTTAAACTAGCAATTTTCTCTAAAAGTGCATCGATACTTTCATTTGGTTTGTTTATTTAAGTCATTTTCTCCTCGTATGCTAAAATTACATTTTGCAAATACATAGCAAAAATATGTGAATATATTCTTTCTCTTCAGTTCATCTTCTTTAATTCTTCGATTATTTCTTGTCTTTGTTTTAGGCTCTCCATTTGAAAGTTTAATTTTGCATCGGTTCATTTGGTTATTTTTTCAAGTTTGTGTTCAGAACCCTCTCAGACCATGAGGTCCTCCAGCACAGGTCTATTACCAAAAGCTATAACAAACCTTTGGTGAGGCATCTTTTCGACACTATGGCCTTCAACTGTGGAACAAAGCAGGCTCAAGATCCACTTACCATAAAATACCAAATAATAACCAGGGCATTTATTTATTTATTTGTTTGAATCACTGCGTAGACCAGGCGCTTATTTGGGACCAGGTGTTTATTTGGCACAGGCGTTTAATTCCTTGCTCAGCAAAAAAAGGGAAGTTATGGTAAATTCAATCAACTTATATAATTACACCATGAAACGGTTGAGCCAACCAGCACTAACAGCAAACTTCTTGTCTGTGCTGTCACTCACGGTGGCACTCTCTCATGACGCACCCACTTGCTGATGACCCATTCCCCTATATCCCGGGTAGGGGGTCCTCTTTTTGGGGTTTTCAGAATATGGACTGTAAGGATCTAAACAGTACAGTACTGTTACCATCGTTACATCACAGGTGAAAGGTGGATGATAAATTCATACAAGTGAATAATGCATCTAATACTTAACTGAAAAAGAACTACATCTGTTTATCATCAAATGTGGTGTAACAGCATCTCACGTTTATAAAAATGACTAACAACAGAATACAGATTATTGTGTTAACAATGATTTGACTGAAGCACCAGTGTGTTTGAACTGTTTCAGTTCGTGAGGACAGAGTCAGCTTCAGTCATTTGTGGACAGGGTTGCTGGTTAAAGGACAATTTTCCATTGTTCGAGAAAATCTCCGTCTTTTTCATGTTCTGATGTTGACAGGTATGTATCACAGTATCAAGCTAATTATTGGTTATTTTAAAAAATAAATAAAAATGACGTTGCAGTAATTTTCCTTGTCGTGATTCCCTATTTAATCATATATTTCATTTCCTATTTTGTTTTTATTCCATAGCAGTGCATTGTCTGCACTTTTGGTCTCATTTGAGCCTTATTGAATAATGAATACTTTACATTACTACAAACAGAACAAGGTAAACAAAGGGTTACGAAGGCGGCTCAAAGGCCACCAAATATATATTTATATAAATGAGAGGGAGAGAAGTTGAGAGAGGGACAGAGCAGTGTAGTGCAATAGCCCTTCACCTAAGAGTTTGCAGTGCACCACACATAGATCTTACTTTTTGTGTCAAAGAGCTGATCAAGGCTATCAGGTGATGACTAAGTTTGCATGTCATGAAAGCAGGTTATGGAAGATTTCACTGACTCATTATATTTACCCTCAAATGATTCATTAGGGGGATTTTTACTGACTTTGAGAGTGAAATAATGAATCTGACTGAGCTTTGTTCAACAGGCTTTGGGGCAAGCTACAACAGCAGAGACAATAATTCAAGTGAGTTGAAGTGAAGTGGTTTACAAATGTTTGGAGGAGCTCATGGAGCTCAACGAGGCGGAGTCAAGTGTCGGAGTCAGCCAATAGCATGCTGATGTTTATCTCTCCACTGCACATTGCAGTCAGAGATAAAGACATGGGAACAGCCCTTCCTTCCTCCTCCACATCTGTTTTTTTAAGTTTCACTTTTCCGCGGATTGTGTCGCAGCAATAAATTCATCTGGTGAGTAAACTGGATCAAACTACATACAGAGAAATTAGAAAGTATTAATATCAGTGTTAGAGGAGCTGTGTGTTTGCTGATTAGTGGTAGAGTTAGTGTTAAAGTTGAAGGATGTTTTAAAATAAAGTTATAATCTGTGACATGTGGTGAGACAAACTCTCCAGTCTCACCGTGTTTATTAAAGCCTGTTTGTCATGTTTGAAAGTTTGTTTCAGTCTGAGAGACTTTCTTTTAACTCCATTTTTCAGACCTCATTTTTGTCTTTAACACAAAATAAGATATGTTTCTAGACTGGTGTTGAGTTTTGCTCGTATTAGGAATAACAAGACAATTTTTAACTGAAAATAAGACCCACACTTGATCAGACTTCAGTTTTTGCAGTTGCAAAATATGAAAAATCGCTCATTGAACTCTTTTAGGCACAAAACTGCAGTTCAAATTATACAAATGTGACTGATACAAGTCTTTTTTTGTTTTTTAAACAATGAAGCAAAAAACAACTAATTGAACTGATTATGCCCTCCTTCCATTAACAAGTCGAGGCCGGTGTGTTGATTTGTTTGTTTCATCATTTCTTTCTTT
The DNA here is from genome assembly GCA_008086565.1 of Thalassoma bifasciatum. Taxonomy (NCBI): domain Eukaryota; kingdom Metazoa; phylum Chordata; class Actinopteri; order Labriformes; family Labridae; genus Thalassoma; species Thalassoma bifasciatum. The sequence continues at coordinate 112,060 of RPOG01001987.1, forward strand.
TACGGATACCTACCCGTGTGACCCTACGATGGCCTTGCCTTAGTCAGAGAATGTATGATCAAATCGAATATGATTCCTGCAGTAATACTATTTTAGATTTAGAAAATTTAATCCTGTTAAGTACTTATTTAATTTTAGCCATTTTCCTCACTCCCCTGACATGCCAGCTTTTAACATTTCCAGTCAAACTACTTTTCTGTTTTGTCTTTAATAGCACCTTACATTTAAAAATGATACTTAATTGATAATAACACTGATTTTGTTGTTCAGGCTTGTGTATATTTCTATTCATTGATTTCTTCATCAACCAAAGTCCATTTGAATTGATTAGTACTGTTTCCTGTTAATTAATTACAAAACCTCTGATTGATTGGATCGTTTTTTTATCAAGTGTTGGGTTTAAGCACCCAACTGGCTATCAGCTGCTGCGGGTGTTGAAAGAAGCTCCAAGACACAGATTCTCAGTTAATGCTTTTGCATAAGGGAAGTCTGATCAGAGGTGCATCCAGCGTATAGTCATTAATCATGTAAAAATCAGCAGTTAACAGGCAGATCATATTTGAATGGACATCATGTAACCACATTCTGTAAACAGCTGATACCTACTTTCTGCATGAGCAGTCTGTCCTTGACGTCAGAATGATAACAGATTACAAGCACGGCAGTACAGCATTTCTCCATCATCAAGTCCCACTAATTTTTCTTCTAAGTTTTCCCCAGGTTCCTGGACTGCAGTTTATCATCAGTTGGTCTAAAAAGTCTCTGGCAGAGAAGCATCATGGCAGGCTTCGCTATTAAACTTGGTAAAACTGACACACAGATCACACAGAGACTGAGCTGACACAAACACAAAGTAGAATCCTGACAGGGAGGGACTCAACTCTAATGAGAAACTTCCGGTTTAACTGTTTAAATAACATAATTACTCTAAGTTGACAAACATCCTGTGCTGCGCCAAGAAGAAAAGAGACAAACAGCCTCTTATGGCCCTTTTCCACTGACTCGTCTTGTCCCTACTCTACTCGACTCTACTCGGTTTGTGTTGCGTTTCCACAGGCGCGGTACTACGCATCAGACGCCAGTTTTTAAGATAAGATAAGATAAACCTTTATTAGTCCCACAGGGGGAAATTTCAGCTTTACAGCAGCAGCAGGATACAAAAGAAAGATTTACAAATGAGACTATAGGTAATAGAATAAATAGACAATAAACATAAATACAATTCAATGAAAATAAACGAAAGAGCATGAGCCTTTCAGCAGTATTTACAAGATTAAATGATGGATTTGGAGCCCTTAAAGTAAAAACAGATTATTGCACACTGGAGAGGTTTTTGTTGTACAGTCTAACAGCTGCAGGAAGGAAGGACCTAGTACCTGCTCTACCCTGGTTCCAAGCGAGTAAAGCTGATACTAAAAGGTGACGTGGACGGACTGCCGGTCACTCATTGGTCAGAGAATGTCGTCTCTGCAGCTTCTGACTCTGAACAAATCACTTACAAGAGGCAAAGGAATAAGTCAGCGACGGGTTTTTAATGACATTTAAACCTGACGGCACAGAACCAGACTG